>JAVCKT010024465.1:4960-21042 GCA_032273925.1 Rhynchotus rufescens | reverse complement strand
CCAGGTCATAATGGGAAGAAACTGTCCAGTTACTGAAATGGGCACTGCTGCAATGCCCAAAGCACTTGCAGCCATGTACATTTCTCAGAACAAGTCTCTTTGCTACAGGCAAACCTGGACATTGGTCCTGTGCCTCTGATGTTTCTCTAGAACTCCAAGTAATAGTTATATTAAAGCGCATGCAAAATACACAGTTAAATCTAGTCCCTTGCTGGCTGCATTACAATTGTCACCAGGCAGCCTGGGTGTGTTTGTGTGACACCAAAACACAGCCCCAGCCTACATAGGTGAGGTGACAGGACCAGGACCACAGAGGAAAGCAACGGCAGGGGCAGAAACAGCATTTGACTACTCCAGCTAGGGTGGGATTGGGAAACCCGTCCTGCCAAGCACAGGAGTCATTCCCAGGAGCTTTCCTTTGCTATCTGTGCCGTAGAGCATCTTGCTTAGCATAAGCATCCACTGGATGGTGCTGCTCAGTCCTAAAGCCTTGGGAGGAAGCGCAAGGCTTTTTGCAAAGCTCCACACCTATACACAAAATTTTGCAGTCTCATTGAAATAACTCATTTAATAATCAAATCCACATGCCCGGAGTCAATCACAGCTCTGTAGGGCTGCAGTTACATGAGGAAACCTGGCAAAGAGGCACCAGCCAAGCAAAGAGTCCAGAGCCCTGGAGCTCTGCCGCAGGTCACAGCCAGCCGCACCATGGCAGGAAGAATCTCAGACACATCAACCTTGGATACAGTCAAAGACACCTGTCCATGGAGACCAAAAGGCAAAGGCTTGGACCACAGGGGCCATGAGATGCCTTGAAGCTCAGGTCACATAGCAAGAGTAAGCAATAATCTTACGTGATTTGTTCATTAATACTCATCCACTGTTCTTATAAAAATCATCACTTCCTCTTGAGAACTTAGTCCTATTTCATTAATCTTTGCAATTTATTAAGACAAATTGTTCCTGTGCCACAGTTGGAAAGTAACTTAAACCAGCAGCACTGTCTCCATCTCGTGGGGGAACTGAACTCACACCAAGGTTTTGTCACTGCTCCCTTCACCAGTCTGTGGTCCACCTTCCCTGTTGCTTGTTCTCCTTGAGGACACTTTGCATCTTGGTTGCTCACAAAGCGCAGCCTCCTCTTGTCCCAGAACTGCAGTCATCACCATAACTATCTCGCATCTCCTTGCACCACTTGGCACTTGCTGCTCTGTAACGTAACTACTCCTCAGTGAAGGTCTCCACAGCACCAAGTCAAAGCAAGAGGACTCAAGTTACCATTAAGCCTCTAAAATCTGTGGTCTGCTTCACCACCTCCCATCAAAGGTTGGAAAATCAAATCTCTTTTGCCTGCAACAGCACCATTTGCAGACCTCTTCCAGGATAGAAAATCCGTAATAGCCCACAGAGAGCCTCTGCACCTCCACAACCAACTCCAGCTAACAGCATGCTTCGTTTTTTATTCTCCTGAGGACAAGAGAAAGAGATCCGTGCAGTGGATCCATCCATTCCCACCATGGAAAGAAGCCTGCCTCTGGCATGTGCAGAATAGCTTGCTGACTTGGATTTCACTTTCTTTCACTTCTCAGTAGAAAGCAAGGGAAAGCTGATTTCTCCAGCCAAGCTTGCTGTCTCTTTCACGGGCATCCCCACTCTGTCCTCAGGTGCTCTGGAAGCTGGCACTTTGTACCACAAAAATCATGGAGCTGCACAGAGAGATTTGGGCAACTTCCTACCTGAACAATCACACAGAATCACCACACAGGATGGTGTGGTGACCTCAGCATGGCCAGGGCACAGCTTCCAGGTACAGGAGCAAAAGCATTGCTTGTTTTCCAAGGCCTGTTCCTGCACAGCACCTTTCTTTGTCCAGCAAAGCCATGCTGTGAAAAGTCACCCAAGGACGTCAATCCAGCCACCATCCCTCCTGCTCTCCCCAGCCTTTGCAAGCACCGAATCGTGCACCATGACCAAGAGCTGCCTCCTAGGAAGAGGCATGTGAAGCTGCCCGTGCACGTGCCGTGAAAGCGGAGCCGCTTCCCAAACACCAGCTGGAAGCGACACTCCGATGGGCCAATCTGTTGATACTAAAGCCAGAAAGGTCACCACAGAGGTTGAGCACTGAAGTGAGTGTTTGATTAAATTGGGTTGGTGAGTTTTTTTCAGGGATCTGTTGGAGATGGAAGTGAAAGCTTTATGGAGTGCCGGTGGGCGTTCCTGACAGCACTGGAGACAATATGGATTTGGCACAGGCTGCAGGAGAATTCTTCCCTTGCCATCTTATTTCTCAGCTCTAAAAGCTGTGGGCGACTGATGAAACTTTACTACGCATTTTTGGTTTTATGTTCTGTTTTATCAAGCCGAGCCCTGAATCCTATTCCTTGCAAAGTGCTGTTCAAGTCACATCCGTGCTTAAATTTTTTCTAAAAGATCTTGCTATTCCATCAATTCTTCCCAACCCTCAGCACCACTCTCAGATTTGATTGCCCATAACAATATACTAGCCAACAGCAGGTTCTCCACGATGCAGCTTTCAGACACAGTCCTTTATTACCAGCATTCAGTCCTTAAACATTTTCTTTTCCTTCTGTCTTGCTTCAATTTGGGCTTTTCTTATTAATTAATTTTCCTTCTGTCTTGCTTCAATTTAGGCTTTTCTTATTAATTAAATGGTAAGTTTCAATAGCCCAAGATTGAATTATAATGTTTATTTAGAGGAACCAGAACGATCAGACCAAAGTGGGGAAGCCATATACATAATATATACATACACTTACAATAGAGAACTTTGCTTCCAGACGCTTGGAATAGATTAAATAGAGGATCAAATTAACTGGTGATTGAATTAAGTGGAAAGCATCTCATTACCTAAAAGATGGAAACATGTGTCATCTTAAAACAGTTAAAAATAAAGTAAGAATAGGTTGAAATTAAAAGCAGGAACCCTGGAAATGTCAGCCAAATTTGGTCTCTACTGAACCCTCCAAATGCAAAGGCCATAAATAAGGTGGTGTTTGCACTGTACTGGGAGGTGCTGGGAAATGATGAGCTTAGCAAACAGATGTTGCACAAAGGAGCTGCTGCACATGGCAGTTCACACCTTGGCAATCAAAGCAACGTGTGCTCGGGGCACACAGCTGGAGGAGCTGGAAGGGCTCAGGGTGCCCAGGACCTCGGGATCAGCCTGGAAAGCCACCCCAGCCTGTGGATTTGTGACTGTGCTGCAAGCGCAGAGCAACTCCGGGTACTCTGTCAGCTGGATTTACAGCTGACAGTCAGGCACTGCCTTTAATTTGCCCTTGCCTTTCGCTGTGCAGAGAGTCACTCAATCTGACTGACACTTCAAGCAGCTCTTGCAAAGAGGATCAAACCTGGTGACACAAATGTCGCATTTCAGGATAAAATTAGCACATCTTGGTGCCGTCTTAATTCAGCACCTTTGTTCAAGAGCTCACTCTGCTGTTTTCCAGGTACTTAATTTCCCTTGAAATATATGTGAAAACCATCGCCAGTGCTCCAGCATGGCCTGTTGCTTTAGCAGGATAGAGCTGAGCTCATTTAACATGTTTCTCCCCTCCTGTGATCCTGATGCACCTTTTCCTTCCTGCTCATCCAGACCTTACAAATTCCAGGCATCGACTTCTCTTCCTGACACAACACTTCACCCAGTAATGCATCAGGTGGAAATTGTACCAAGCTGTCACAGAGCACAGAAAATCATTTTTTCACTTCACCAAACTCAAGCCCCGAATTCAGTATGAGGAATAAGGCTCCAACCCTTTCCTATCTGAGCTCCTCTTGCTTTCTTTTATTTCTTTTATATATCACACTGTGACAAAGGCCAGTGGAAGTTCTCCAAGATAAACAACGTTATCTTTACAGAACCCTATGGCACCCCATGGCAACTCATTATTTTTCAATTAAATTTACTGTTCATTGGCAGTTGTTCTGCTTTAATTTTCTGTCATTTATTTACCAAAGAACGAAACACACAATACAAAGCCCTATAAAAGTCAGACTAAGTTAATTAAATGTGAAGTGGGAAAGCCTAACTTTGCCTTCAGAGCAGCTTTATCATAAGACCTCCTTTAAAACATCACTTTTAGAAGGAATTTATATAGACATTTGCAACCACTATTAATTAAACCTGCAGTCCCTGTGCAACTCTCTCCAAAAGATACTTCTTAGCAGTATTTTGTAGCCACTGAATTAGGAAACCAGAGTCACAAAACCCGATGATGAGGATAACTTTCAGTTAACTGTACACCAAAGCCAAACTCTCCAATAACTTTTAGCCTTCTTGCTTACACGTTGATGAGCTGCCTCTATGGAAAACGGGATAGCTAAGTCCCAGTTTGGAAGCGATGCACCATGCTGTTCTCTCTCTGCTTTAAGAAAATGTTTCATCCCTTGAAAGAATTAAGGGTCTGATCGATTGCAAAGCTGTCAAGCCTTTACTCAGTCATTTGAAACACTAACAAAGAAAATGACAACGAGGGTCCTCCTCTCTTCTCCTCTCCTCTCTTGCTGCAGTGCACATTACCTGGATCAAGAATGGACTGCACAACAGATCTCAAAAATTAATCACAATGCAAATCTCAGCTGATGACATTCCCACCCAAGATCAGAAGAGATCATTAAGCAAAAGCAGTCAGTATTTGCACGCTACTCTCCATCTGAGCAAGACATCTCACATCCTGAAGCAGATGACTGAAAGAGCTCTAATAAATTGTACCTTGAAATTATTTATTTCTTGGCATGAGTGATAAAGAGAGTTGGATATCTGCAAATCATTTTATCTGTTCAGGTGAATGCCACCTTCTCTGCCTCCAAGCGTGGTGTCTAACACAAACCCATCACCTGGACACCTCTCTTGACTATGGAAACTCAGACCTTCTCAGCCTGATTCATCCTATGCTGAAAGAGGTATCTAAAATAGATGGAATTAATCACCATCTGCAAGACCCAATGTGTGAACCGAGGGTTCAATATTCCATTGATACAAATTACTTCTAGAGGGGCATACGCTAACTGCATCTATAAAGGTTTAGCCCTGTTTCTTATTCCAGGAATTAGCAGCCCAATATCTTGTACTCTGGGAAGAAGTTTTCTCCCATCACCAAGCAATCTAAAAACTTCCTGGGCAGTCTAGATGATGTAGGGTATCATATGCTCTTATCCTGACTGTCTAAGACGGAGTGGTTGAGAAGCAGTCTAAAGTTGATAGGAGCAACAGGCCTGGTTCTGGCCAGAGCGTGTCGGACACTTCAGAGTGTGTTCACTACTGATCTCCTGGGAAGCAGAGAGTGATGCCTGAGAAGGCAGCACCTTGAGCCAGGTGCAAGTGAAAGGCAGCACGAGGGTGTTGAGGTGAGCTCGGCATCTTGCGCAAGGTGAGAGAAGCGCAGTGTCAGCAGCTGGTAAGCTTATAACGGGGTCTCTTCCTCAAACCAAATTCAGCCCAGATTTATAACTCTCCTATACCACTCTGAACGTCCTGACACTCCTCCTGAAACATTTCATTATTGCTCAATTACTGTCATGTTCTCTTAAGGACCTAGCTGGAAGAGAAGGTCTCCATTTGGAGACCAGATGCCGTTTCCATAGATAGTCACAAAACTGCACTGTACTTGGAGCAGTAAATAACCCGTTCACCCTTCAGAACACTCTTTGAGGATATGATCAGTTAAGAAAAAATGTGAAAGCTCTGACACATTCTATGTGTAATGGAAACTAGCCAGAAACTAAGACATTAAATTGGTAGCTGGGCACCTTCAGCTTGCAGTGAGGTCAGACTGCCTGTCTGACATGGAGTAGGTAACAAAAATGTAAGTCCTCAACAGCCCCAGCATAGCAGTAAACTTAGGTCACACTGAAAGACATCAAATTTCAGAGCTGTCAACCCAGCAGCAGGACACCTGCCCAAAATAGGCCTGTAGCAACAATTTTCAGTGGTTTGCTCCAGGCACACACAGCAGAATCATCCCTGAATGAAAACGATGCATCATATAGCAGGTTCAAAGTGTGAGCATGAACTGCAGCCCACTCTCCAGAAAGGACTTATCATCAACATGCAACCTAGTGCTCAGGCACAGACCTAAGCTAGGCTCTGAAAATTCAAAACCACAGATCTTCCAGACCTTAGAGTGGGTTTCAACTCTTGTTCACATGGCCTGGGTAGACCAGACTTCACACCGAACAAAGTGCAGCCAGGAGCGAGTGTCCTAAATCCAGTATTGCTAATCAGAAGACAGATGGTTCATAGACCTTATTGGGCTTAAATCCCACTCTTGAGTTAGGTCTGTGCCTTAGGATTCATGAATCAACTGAAAGATCTCATGCATTCATCAGACAGACACTTCCACAATGTATTATCATCCAACATGTTCTTACTGCTTTGATTCTTGTTAGAAGTCTATGTTTCTACATATGGAAACCACATTATATATTCCAGATGGAATGGAAATTCATAGGCTCTTTCAGAGAAGGAAACGAGAGCTATTTCATTCTATACTAGATGCATAATTTGTTGTGTGAATATGAAATACGTGACTGCCTCGCATGTTATATTGTGAGCTAATCATAAAAAAAATAATGAAAAAGGTCCCATCTGTCTCTAAATCCTATAATCCAACTGTTCTCAGCTAACTCCAGCTCTGGCAGTACCTGGTGTACATACAGCAAGAGGAGCTCTCCATGCCAGGGAAACGCTAGGAACCAGAGGACCACGTGCAAAGCTGCAAGTGAAGCTTCACCCAGAGCAGTGAGAAAGTGCCTGGGAAAGAACGGATGCCTCCGGATACCTCTTCAGCTGATGGAGCTCAGTCCCCAGCTCTTCAAATTGTTCTTGACCTGGCTTTTTAGCCGGGCTGCCCCATAATTACCTTCTTAACATAATTTCCCTGCATTTCCCTGCAAAGCCTTAATGGGATCACTGGGAAGGATCCAGCTGTGCATTAGAAGGTGCGGGGGCAAAGCCATGGCCCCAGAAGGCTCTGGATGTGTTGCTGCTCGCATTGGCAAGGCGGCCGTTTGCAAACGGAGCTGGCAGGCGCTGAAGCAGATCTGCAGCGCTCAGCGGGCTGACGGCGACACTAGGTGGGTCGGATCCGCTCTGCCACCTCTGTTGCAATTTCATTTATCTACAGCTAAGTTGCCGAGCCTGATCTTACAGGTCTATTACAAGAGCACTGAAGTTGTTGATAAGCTGGCAGTAAACTTACCATTGCTGAGGAAGAAGATTTACTCCACTGGAGAGTAAATAGTGATCTGTGGCTTTGTACTTAACCCCCCAGTGTTACTGTGATGGCTTCAGCTTGCTTACCTCCACAAACAAAACTAACATGGAATGGCAGCAGGAAATGTTCCCAGATGCCAAGGACCATCAGGACATTTTCACCTCAGGGAAGCAAAACGAAGATCCAGGTCTCTTCCAGCAGCACACTGGTTTTTCACACTTGGAGTCTTCCACACTCATAACTTCAATTTGTTATGTGGTCTTGAATCTGACCTAACAATGGGTCAGTTCCATTCAGGCTATACTGCACTTAATGTCCATCATGTGCTTGCCAGGAATTAGTAGGTGTGTCAGACCTTGAGATGTACGTGGTGGCTTCACTAACTACCCTGCTCATTCTGTCCATGGGGAATGTTGCTCCACACTCACCTTCTGCACCATCCAATGTGTTGTGTTCAACCACAGCAGTGCAGCTACTCACACCCTATTGCAGAGCAGTTGCAACCCTCTGGACACTGAAAGATCTGTCACTGATGAAGGATGGTGGGACTCCACAGCCACGTTTGTTGGATCTACATGTCCAGGACCCAGGAATTCCAATGCCAGATGCAGCAGCTGGCTTTAAAAGCCTTTTTTTTAACCTCAGAGAAGCTATTTACAAAAAAGAGCCCTTTATTGTCATGCCAATTTTGGGGCATGCTGAAGTTACTTAAACATCTGGGCTTGGGGCCTCGCCTTTTAAATTTAACCAGTACATCAGCAATTGCATTCCAGTAGTATGAGATGTGTCTGCCTCTCTCCAGGCCTGGACTCCATCACCAGCTAGGGATAGGCTTTATTTACCATCACCCTGCGATGTCTCTTTTTCTATCTTTCATGTTAAGTCTGGCAAAAATTGTGTTGCAGAGGTTCTCTCCCCTGAGGGTGCCTCCTCTCACCAAGCAAACACAAGGATGGCATTAGCAGGGAATTTTTAACTACAACTCCTATACGAACAAGGCAAGCTGACCTTGTTATTTAGGAGGACAACACAAGTATGACCAAGGAAAAGAAAATGCCATAATCATTGCTCCCAAACAACTCTCAGCAAAACCTTAGCTTGAGCTGGACGCAAGAGGCACCGTAAGGAATGGGGTATCACCAGAGGCTCTGGAGTAAGATGCTGACCCTGTCTCCCGCTGTGCTGCAGGCTTCAGGGCTGCAGAGGAATGGAAGAACCAACTTATCGCTCCTTCCTGACCCCAAAGGTCAACGGCAGCAGCCACAAAACACTGGATTTATATAAATATGGTATAAATAAAGAGTCATCTGATCTCTTTTTAAGCCCTTTGGAGATATCAATGGATTAGGTATGCAAGAGACGATATCAAAGGACTTTCAAGCCCCAGGAATTCTCTTGTTTTGTCATAAAATCCCTTCCATTACGTTATCAGACTTCATCTTAAAGCAACCTCCATTACCAGCCCAAGGGTCACCTTGGCCCTTGCAATCACAGCAAAGCATTGAGAATTCCTGCTGACAGGGATGCCTGCAAAATCCCTCAGGTTCTTTCCGAGGTCCATTTCTCACAGCCATAGAGCCTGATTCTCCCCAACAAACACTAGGCACTTCCCTAAGCTTTCCGCAGCCAGAGAGGCACGAAAGGTGACTCCCAAGGCAATGAGACCACTAAGATCTGGATTACCCTCTAGTCAATTCTTTCTGCACTGACTACAGTAGCTGCTGAGGGCCACAACACTCCTACCTTAGATGGCACAGTTAAGCTCCCAGCATTACAGGGATGAATCTTTGCCAGAGGGTCTCATCATACAAGTTTAACCTACTTACAGCATTACCCAAAGGCATTTGGCTTGGATTACAATAATTTTGCTGGCTTGAATCCATTTAACTAAGCAATGCAGATCACTCAGTAATGTAACTTCGTCTCCCTCCTAAGCATTACCCTACCACCTTTGTCCAACCTGCATTTACCAGAACAGCACTTACATCAATAGTTTAGAGAGTTTTAAATTAAAAATTACTTCAAGGCTTGATCTGGAACCTACTGCAGCCCATAAAGGCTTATGTTCATTTCAGCAGGTTTCAGATCTTTAGATTCTTTTTAGTTGTAAACCGTATCAATATTTTAATTGCAATATCGTGCATTACTGCTGAATTAGAAGCTATTCAGTAAGTATCTTGGTCTTCAAAACAGATTCTGTCTTCTATCACACCACAGTGACTGGCACCAGTGAATTTTACAGTCTCTGCAGAGAGAAAAGCAAATTAGCAATGATGTTAACCCAGAGATCTCTGAGCTGCCTCTGAACCTGCTGCATGCATGGCACCTCCACTGCCATCCCCCAAGATTCCCATTACCTAATGCTCCCTGCTTCCTCCTGTCCTGGAAATCTTCCCAGACCAGGATGTTTCCAAGGTGTCCACTTACTGCTGGCAGTAAAAACTATAGAAGAAAGCCTCAAGGAGAACAAGTAACATTGAAAGAAAGGGAGAAAGTGGCATGATCTGGGTACATGACTGGTCTAATGCTTTCATTCACCTTTGGGAAACTGGTCAACTCTCTGCTCTTCAGCTTTTCTTAGTTCAGTTTCTGAGCTTCTTAAGAGGAGGGCCTGCTGCCTTCTACATGTCTCTCAAATCTCACCCCAAGGGCACCAGAGCAGAGCTAGAGCCTCTCGACGCTAACAACAAGAGAGCAGCAGCAGGAGTGGTTGCTCAGGCGGGCTTTACTTCTGGATGGGTCAACATTTCACTTGGCTATTAGCCCTTTCGGATGCTTTTTAACATGAGAGTTTGGAAGAGGGAGGAATCCTTCTATCTCGTGGGCTTGGGTTAAAACAGAGCATCACATTTGAGAACAGTTGTTTGCTCGGGAGGCAAGCGTTGACTTTTACAAACAGCAGACACCCTCCTGGGGCCTTGCAGGCAACGGCAGTAATGTTTTCTGGCTGGATCGTAAACAGCCAGGTAACCACTGACACCATCTTGTAGCCGGGTTTGAGGTTCCTCCCCTTCTCCCTGGGGACCATAAAGCCAAGAGAAACAAATGAGTTATCCCAGCCGGGGTGTCTCATTAAGATTTATTACAAACACTTGCAAACTGCTTCCAGGAGTCATCCAATACACCAAAATTAACAAGACAGCCCTTCAGATGAAGCTGCGCTATCCAAACCCCTTTACACTGGCCCACAACCCAGAAATAGTTCAATTGGTGCAGCAGCTGCCCCACATTAACAGATATCTGTAACTTTTAACAAGAATCAGGCACACACCCCTTCCAAGCCCCAGCTATAAAACTGATGAGCTGAGAGCGAGATCTCAAAGAGAAAGGGGAATAACACAGCATCATGCCATAGCTATTTCATTGGGGTTTATGTGCCATTTTACCTTGTCTTATCAGAACTAAACCCTGAAGAAGAAAACCACCACATACCCTGTATGTGTGTCAAGTCCTGCTGTGTGGTTCTGCTGCCCAATACAAGGGCAACAGGACATGTGGACAGCTCTGCCATGCAAGACTAAGACTTGCTCCTGCTGAGAAAGTGTAAATGCAATCACTGGACACGTTGATGGTACCTGCATGGCCCAGTGCAGCTGGTAAGCATTTCGTCTTGCCGGTTTGCAGAGATGGAGCCTTCAACTGTGCTTGTAACTGGTAACCAGCACTTGACATTTAAGGAATGTGGACATAATCCTCTGTATTGCAATTAAAATAACCTAACCTGGGTGCAGAGAGCAAACCTAGAGCAGCTAATGCCGTTCAGTGGTTCAATAACTGCTTTTGTGATGAGCTCAGTAACACAAGGGAAGGCTGTCCAGTGTGTGAAAAGATCCAGGATACCATTTTAACATTTTTTTCCATCAATGTGTAATTCTATCCATCTCACATGTGGCTAAATAGAGCATCCCTTCTAGGAAGATATCCAGACTCAAGGTAAAGCATCTAAACTAGAACAAATTTCCCCCTGGTCTTGGTAAACGGTTCCACTGGGTAATTACCGTGCTGCTCCACAGTTATCTCATTTCCCTCTGAATTTCAGCTTCTATCTACTAGATCTTCCTGTATCTGTTACACATCAGAAAAACTCCTCCTGGAGCAGGGAATTACCCACCATGATCACGTTGCCTCTGAATTTCACTTTAGTATGTCAAATGGATCGAACTCTTTTGCCACTGTGAAGCTTTTTTCCCTAGACCTTAATTCATCCTATTAAAGCTGAGGTCTCCTACAGCGCATATCCAAGAAGACAAAAAAAAAAAAAAAAAAAAAAAAAAAAACATGCAGTACACAGGGTCATAAGCTTCGTGCCTTGTCAACCAGCATCTCCCCCTGAAATGGTCCCAGCTGCAAAAAGATACCTGATACATCCCCTTTCTGGCACAAGGAAGGGGAGTGCCGGCTCCGGAGCTCCTCAAAGGCTTTCAGGAGCAGCCGACTGCAAACGTTTCCTGACGCCAGGTATCCATCAGCTTGGGAATATCTGGCAGCCGCCGCTAGGTTTGCAAACCTGCATGCCTGTTCTTTGCCTTGCTGCTGTGAATCGTCCACGTGAGCTGTGCATGCTCTTTGGTTTCACTCAAAGTGGCACCTGTCCGTGGGGAAGACAACAATTCACCACACAAATACCTCATTCTTTCGGCACTTTCGTGGGAGGGTCTAAAGAACAGTTTCAACAGTTAAACTCCCTCTGGGTCTCGTTGACGACCTAAGCTCCACTCAGTGCACGCTGGGGTGAAAGTCCAAGGAATGCCATTCCCTCTTGGAGCAGATTTCTGTGCTGTCAAACTGCCATCCAAAGAAAATACATTAAAGTCAATGCCCCTAGAAATGACAAGCCCTGAAAAAAACCTGTGCTCTGCAAGCACAACTGGCAACCCAAAGCTGTTCACAGAAGGCAGCCTCCAACTACCTGGCTGCCGGTCACACTATTCACCAACTTTTTTTTTCCCCAGCAAAATATCACCCACTTTGCTGGAATCGGCTTGATGTTGCTTCTTTGCTAATGCAGCACTACAGGAGTGTGCAACAAGATTGCACCTCCTTGTATTAAGTTCAGTCTAGAGAAAGGCGAATTACCCATCCTCTGGCATGGCCACCTTGAGGAAAGCACATTCTGATGTGGGGAGGGCTTGATGCTTCCCAGCTCCATGCTGGTGGTCCCCTAAACCAGGCATTGCCACTCCAGCATGTGGGAGCACCTCTGAGTGAGCTCAGATCTTGTGATAACACAGACTGCACAGCAGCACAGCCGGGCAGAGCTCTGTAGATTCATGTCTCGTTTGACCCAGTCAACTCAGCAGTGACCTGCTGAATCAGCACTGGGGCTTGCACGGCTGCAGCGGCGAGGAGTCCTCATCTACACTGCTCCCAGCTATTCTCCCAGGCTGCATCCCCAAAACCTGTCCAGGAACAGCCATACTGCTGCAGGCTGGAGTCATCACGGAGCCACCAAACAAACTTCAATGCTAAGGGTTACTTCTCCAAATACTGTCAGACATCCACTATTCCCAGACCTTGAACTTCAATTTTCTCATATATACGCCCTCTTTCCTGGTTCAGCACCAGATACCCAAACCTGCTATTTCATCTCACTCCTAACCTACAGCAACCTTCTAGCCTAGTCTGACCTTCAGGTGAGCACACTGCAAACTACAATCAATCATCTATTAAGTACATGATAAAAGCAGCAGGGATAATTACTGTTTTAAACAGAGAGGCAGGCCAGCCATTAAAAGAAATAATCAAGGGAAATGGGAGATTATCCATTGTATGGACTCTTCAGACCTAACTGGAAGGGATGTTTCAGCCAGGAATGAGTTAGTGGGCTCAGTGGTGAGGTTAATGGACAGAATTTTATAATCTGCTATCCAGAGGGTCAGCCTAGATAAGGTCTTGGATGTTTCTAGCACTAACACATCTGTATCTGTGAACAAATGGACAAAGGAATAATAAGAAGTCCCCACTGGGCCACTCCAGTCATAAGTTCAATTATGGGAAAGTTGGAGAAAGATTATAGAACAGTAGCATTTTCTTCTGTGTTTGCCATGGAACTAAGCCAACACTGATCTCTACACTCAACATCCTGTATCACATTTCAGCGCTTACTGGATCAGGTTATCACCACTGACCATCCAGTCTCATTGGTGCCTCTGCAAGGGAAAAGGCTCCATCAAGTGCATTTCCGCTCCGGAGCAAAAGGTTGAAGCCAGGAGTTGTGCAGGGAGCAAACGGCTCCCACAGCCCAGGCAGCCCATCAGACATCCCCAAAGGACAACCAGCACTGCCCCTGGACTGTGCCAAAATCTTGACGTGGTCTTCAAAGGACACAGTTCTTTAAAATAATACATTCCTAGCCCTTTCACCTTCCTTGTTCTTTTAGGTTTTCCATTTTGACAGTGATAAGGATTGAAATAATATTGAGTTTTTAGACCGGGAGTAGAGCTTTACATACAGCTGAGCAGGTCAAAAAATGGTATTCCTTTCAAGGAAAAAAAAAAAGAAAGCTGCTCACAAGAACGTTACACAGAGGAGCGATGCTGGACTTGCTCCAGCATGTGGTGCATTGTGGATGCAGAGTTATCTGCAGCACCGATTGCAGGCCAGCGTGAGCAAACATCAGCCCTTTGAGACAGCAGAGCTCACTGGGGACACACACACAGCCTAGGCAGTAGCAATGACATTAATTCCCCTCTCTTGATTCCCAGCAAAAGCACAGTTCCTGCTGTAATACCTGAAAGCGGGTGATGCAGCAGTTTACTTGCTAAGACTCATCTTCTTCCTCCACTCTTTTCTGGGCCCTGAGAGCTTCTCTTTCAGTGATGTTTCGCTGAGGTCTGCAAAGCAATTAGCAGTAGCTCTTAGCACTGTCCTCTAATGGAAGACAGCCTCATTAATTACGTTACACTGACTCAGTTTCGCTTGCTCAGAGATAATAAAAATACTGATAGCCGTCCTTCCAAAATAAGCAGCAAAAATTCACCCGTTTCGACACGTACATCAAGATCCTGCAATAAAAATGCAACACCTTGTGTTTAAATATCCTCCGTCACATCTCAGAATAGCCTTGGCCCAACACTTTGAATTTCCTACAAGAACCAAGAACATTCCTGAGCTGCTTGCACAAGGCAAAACACTGCATGGTGCCTCAGTTAGGCATGGAAAAGAATTATTGTATCCAGAAGAAAAAGCAAAAGAGAAGAAATGACTTTGCTTAGTATTTAACGGAAGCACTGGTATCAATATATACCTGAAAAGCAACCAAAGTTCTTAACGCATTTGACATACAAGCATTTGACCTCTCCTGCCTCCACCCAAGGTCGCTGGTCTTCTGTGGCAGAACCTCCTCTGCTGGCTCATCAGCCTAATCTAAATGAACACGGCTGTTAATAAAGACTAATCTACATATCGTTCATGATGTTAATGCCTTTCTCTGATGAACTCTCCATTTTCCAACACCCCTGCTGCACAACACAATACCCTGACACCTGAAACAGGCACGTGAGCCTGTTCAGGCATTCCACAATATACGACACACTTGCCATAATACATATATAGGTCCAGGTGGATCCCTTTTGACCTTCAACATATAAAACACCTTAATTTAGGAGTAATCCTTATGGTTATCATAAAGAGGTAACAGGTTTAAATCACTTTCAAGAAGCACCTCTCTTTCTTTGCTTATTTTTAGGGAAGTCAGAGCAACTAGGGATGGAAACCACCCCATGGTAATTACTAAATAGTATGAATAAGACCATAGCTTCCTTGGGGGAAAAAAAGAGCATATATGTCAGAAAAGACACAATGTTTCCACTCAGTATTCTGAGAATGCTTTCAAATGTTTAAAGTTTTCATTTCTAAGTACATTTGTTTCCAAAATCATCAACATTTATTTTTAAAAGGGAATTTAAATGGTTTCAGAACATGCAAAAGAGGCAAAATAAATCAACCTAAACACGGAGGGCATTCTATTTATTTTGCTGAATAATCTCCCTCTTAGCGTGACCAGAAAGAAATTAGGAAACTTTGTTTTTTCTTTTTCTTTTTTTTTTTTTTTAGTTAAAAACCAGAAGTAAAAAATCAATTATTCACAGAGTTCTAGTACTGAGCTCTTTTGAAAAATCTACCTTTTTGATATGCTTGAGATCACTGAAAGATATAGGAAATATAGCCCTGTGCACCAACTTAAAGGAAGCATCAGAATATTAGATGCAGAATGAAGGTTTTGTTTAAAAAAAAAATCCATAAAAATCAGTGAGACTGTTCTACTGTTATTTGTATTTCCACTAAAACAGGTGATTTTTCAATTCTAATGAAGATGTAATCTTTCTTGAAAGTAATGAAAATGCAAATACTCAGCACTAGAGAAATTAGGCTTGGAAACCACATATATACAGAAAATAGGTCTTGTTCCACTGAGAAAAAGCGGGAGGGAAAGGGAGAAAAATAAAGGCAAGAATTAAGTTGAACTCAAGTTCTTATTTCTCAATAGTGCCCCTTTAAAAACTGACCCAAATCAACAAGGAAAAGGGCACTGGGATCTGGCTTTCCTTTAATAATACACTGGTAGTTTACCTTTTGGAGAAAGTCATTTTCTAAGAGGAAAGACAAATAATCCCAACTAGATTAAGAAATTTGTTAACGGAGAGAACTGAAAAGGGGGGAAGTACCACAAATCAGAGGAGGGAGGAAAAAGAAAGAGAGAGAGAAAGAGAGAGAGAGAGAGAGAGAGAGAGAGAGAGAGAGATAGAGAGAGAGAGAGACAGAGAGACAGAGAGAAAGAGAGAGAGAGAGAGAGAGCGAGAGAGAGAGAGAGAGAGAGAGCGAGAGAGAGAGAGAGCGCGAGAG
>JAVCKT010024464.1:0-13756 GCA_032273925.1 Rhynchotus rufescens | reverse complement strand
CAGTCGCAGAGGCGGAAGCAGCCGCGCTGCTCGTCGGGCCGCTCGCGGGGCTCGCAGTGCGCGGGCCGCGTGGCCCAGCCGTCGGCGTGCGCGCACCACACGGCCCGGCTCCGCACGCCGCCGGCCCCGCACGCGCCCACGCAGCGGCCCCAGGGACCTGCGGGAGAGAGAGCGCGGAGCCATGGTCACAGCCCCGCACGGAGCACCGGGGCTCTGCCCCAGCACCGCCACCACGCTCCTCATCAACGCATTCCCGCATAGTTTCAAAAGGAAATTATGATTAGCTGCTCCCGAGGACTGGCCACTCTCTGAGACTGGAAGGAAAAGATCCGGCATTTTCCGATGTCCCATAAAATCCCAAATCATCAGCAGGCCGGTGACATTCCCAGAGCAGTGAAACGCATCTCAAAGCCTGAGGAAACAGCAATATTTAATTTCACTTGCACAAATGAATATAAAAGCGATCATAAAGGAACAATAATCTAATAGGAAAAGCAAGTCAAGTTAGATAAGAGGAAAACATCCTTAATAGAGCAATTAGTCAATGGAATAAACCGCACGGGGAAGCAGCTGAATCATCATCTGAGGTGATAAAACAGTACAGATAAATAGTACGGCAATAAGAGCTCATGCTTAATAGGAGCTTGAAATGGAGGAGCCGACTTGATATTATAGTGTATACAGCACAGCAATGCGTCCCGCGGGGCTGCTTCGTGAGCAGAGCACCTAATAGCCAAAAAGGCCCCTAATAGCCCCAAAGGCCCCTCGTGTGCATGGGGTGCCACGCTCCTCGGGAAGTGCACGGAGCGAGGGGTCTCCATCTGCACCACTGGAGGCTCCAGTATCTGGGAATGGAACAAAGAGCAAAATTAAACCCAACAGTTGTGGTTTATTTTGTTTCGGAGGACACAACCCTACGCCTGTAATGGAAATTGCAAGTGAATTTAAATCCAACAATGCAAATAAATGGATTTTTTTTTCCATTTTTCTAAAAATGTGTCAAGGTCGCCAAAGAACCTAGGTGCTATAAAATGCAAAAGTGCCTGCAAAGTAAAAAGAAAGGGTAGAGAAAAGCACTCAGAGCGATTCTTAACATACTGAAGGGATTTGGGTGATCATGTCTCACCTTGCTCCCAAGCTTAAGAATTACCCACCTCCTCCTAATAGAGCCATTTCCCTTGTTAAGAGCACTGCATTGTATAATACTTACTTGAAACTGCACTAAAGATACTATTATCTTTATTTTTTTCCAAGCCAGAATGTGCACTTTCTGCACTTTCATGACTACATTCCACTGTGCTTTTAATAAAATGGAATTATATTATTATTTGCATTCTGCTGCTTCTTTTAATCGACTTCAGATTTATTGCAAAGAAAGTGTAAATTTAACATGCTTCCTCAAAAAAATAATTAAATACTAATTACAAGGCAGACTATTGACTGGAAGTATTTACATCCTTATACTCAGTTAAGCTACTGAAGAGGAAATTGAGCTAAGCAATGAAATCTTGTTTATTACTGTGTCCAGAAGAACTTATCAGGAAGTGGGAAAAAAAATCTATAGTAATAGGAATCTGCATCTGATTTTTCAGCCTTATATTTTTTGCTTATGTTTTGGCATGTCAAGAACAGACTAACAGGCTGCATTTTAGGCACGTTTGACACAGAATAATTGCAAACTGTGGTTGTGTTTAACGATAGTATAATTACTTACGAGTCTTGCTTACTTTTTTTTTTCCATTCTATATTTGCATTTAACATCAAATTATAGTCAGTTCTTGCTCAGGCTTCTCCATCTCTCTCTATGCTGTTACTGTAGGGATTTACAAATCTGCAGCCATTAGAGCCATAAGCATATGTGGTCGTATTTAATGAGCAAAACCCCCAAAGGCATGAAAATTACCAAAAATGGGAGTCCCATGTAATAGTGAGAAACAATTACAGGTTTAGTAAGAGTAATTTGTCCAGTTGTCTCCTACGACTGCTCTGTATTACTCTGTAGGATTTTTTTTAAGCTGTGTTGATTGGAGGAATATGGATATAAAATCCTCCTCTCCTAAGAAATCATGTGTTGGGAAGGAGTTATCAAGATGATGGATGCTCTTCAAAGCAGGACAAGGTGGGAGAAAGGCAGTCAGCAGACATAGGCTGAAACAGGGGAGCTTCCAACTGGATATAAGCAAAAAACATAGTTCAAGTGCATACATTGTAAATACATAAGAAAAAGTAAACTTTGGAACGGGCTGCCCTGAAGGAACATAACGACTCCATCCGTGGTGGTTTTCAAGATCAGACTCGACAAAGCCTGGAATTCATCGACGACTCTACGCTCCGAGCAGGAGGTTCAACGAGACCTGCAGAAGGTCCAGCCTACATTATTCTAGTATCCCATGGATGAGCATCTAACAAAATAAGGGTTTGCTCCATAGGACTGCTCATTGTAATGAAAATGTATTTTTACAAGGGAAGACTATGAGATAGCACTGAGATGTGAAAAGCACCTAGGAACTTATTTGTGCAGTTGCACAAATAAATTACTCAGTCAACCAACCCAGAGAGAGGAATTCAATCAAATCACTATTCCTGGAAATGAGAAAGCTGAACAAAGGATCACTGCAAACGAAGACATCCCACTGCCTCTTACAAGACATCTGTAGCACTACAGGGCAATGATGACATAAAAGAAATTAATAAATTAAGTCACTGTAACAAAGAACTACACAGTGTTTTGTCTTCTTTTATCTGACAGAAAGAATCCTGTATTATCCATCTGTACCGTTTCCCGAAGCCAGTTACCACCAAGCAATTGTCATGGATTTGACGCAGCGGGCACTGACCTGCCATTCCCGCCTCCAAGACCCACAATTATGCAATAATTATGTCTGAATGGATATAATGACATCTGGCCTTTGCCACACGGGCCACAGAAGCATTAGACAAGCAGGTTATTCATTAAGCACAGCAGATTACACACCACAGATAACCCAGAACACCATGAATATCAAACCTAGCATGTGTATCCCAATGACAGTTCCATAATAACCACGCTATTGCTTTATAAGGATTGCTACTACACTAATGCTTTACTAGCTTATTTCTACATTTTAATGTATTTTTTTTAACTTTTCAGTTTTCATTTTAGTTTTTCATTTACATTTAGCTTAACCGAAGTCTTTTTACCACGCGAGAATTTATTCAAAGTATCTCTGACAACTACTCTGTACCTGTGACCACGTAGTGATTTGCAACCTTGGCACAAGACTAACTAGTAGTTAAACAGAGGATTATGCTAGTCATCTATTTCATACAGGTAATAGCTATGGTCTAAGTAACATATAATATAGAGAATAATGAAAGGACACTGAAAAAATAACGGACAATTACTCAAACACGGATTTTCTAGATTTTTTTTTCCTTCTCCTTCAGTTAAGGTAACAAGAGAGACATTCCTGGATCACCATGGTCCATCTTAATTAAATACCTGCGCTTGAAATCCCACACAGCCACTTTGGACATTGTTCTAGCATCCTCCTCTCCAAAAGGAAAGCCCAAACTTCCTTGATGATTTCTGGGAACAAATAAGAACCCATTCAAACAGCACAACAGCTTTATTCGTAATGGTATTGCAACCTATTTATTCTAATTACAAGTTTCAATGGCAAAAAATAAATTCCACTGAATTGCTTTCCTCAGAACTGTTTATTAGCAGTGCTCTATCTAATGTGAACAGCATGAGAAAAGTATGCAAAACAGCATCTATATTAATTTTTATGAGTTTTGGACTTTCCTAGCAGCAAGCAAACTGTTGACTAACACATTTTCATATTTTTGTATTTCTCATCGCTAAATTCATTTTTGGCACAATGCAAAGATGTTGGCCATAAAAAGCAAAATCTTTCTAACAATTTGGACAAAACCCTTCCAAGCTGAGCAAAGCCATCTAATTTCCACACCGTGCCCTCCGTGTCAGCGCATCGAGGTCACTCGCACGTTTTCCCAGTCTCAAATCTCTGGGGTAAGGAGCAGCCTTGCACTATATAGAGAGTCCACTAAACCAGACCTAAAATATTTAGGCATTTTATATTACAAAGCAGTATCAGTATAAAAGAGGTTAGCACAACTACTTTCTCTTCTGCTTTCTGGAAAAGCCTTACTGTACGTTTTCCCCATATCAAATCCCCATGTTATTTCATATCACAGCTTCTCTTCCTTACTCGTGTTTATCTCAATTATTTTGCCACGTTTTACTAGCACAAATTCAGTAAAACACCTTTGACTATAATTTGCATGACATGTATAATATGCATGCTATACAAAATAAGAGTATATTGTACAATTTGCAATGTGTCACCACAGCACATGAAATTCCTCTGATTCCTGTTATTAATTTTAACTATCTGCTGCACTTTTTAAAACTTTCATGACCTCCATTAATGAGTAATTCAGAAGCCTAGTTATTCATCTTACTTTAGAACTGAAGCAAAGTGAAGTTCACTGACTTATAGCCACGCAGCAGTTTGTTCCAATTCTGCAGTTCAAGGTTTTGCATCACCTTCCTCACGTGGTAACACTCCAGACACACTCCAGCAAGTGAGACACTGCAGTAAAACGTAATAAACACTGCTGTTTATGAAAAGCCAGTGATTTACTAACTCTTGGCACTTGAAGGCAGGACTTGTCAGTATTAAGCACTAATGTAAACTGCATTAACTTAGCTACTCAACCATGTGCCCACACCATGGAGACAGCCCAGGGAAAAATCTTTTTGCCTTTCAAGTTCAATTTTAAAAATCAGCAACCCAGACATCCCAAAACATTTCTGTGTTGCCCACGCAATGTATTTTGAGGTTAGCGAGGATACTGTGCGAAGGATTAAAAACATATCAGTACTAGACTACAGGTAATCAAACTTTGATCTCCTTCCAGTTCTAAGCACTTATAAAACCTGATTATTTTTTAGACATGATAGCTTTTGGAAGGTATTTGTAATTCATAGAATCACAGAATCTTTCAGGTTGGAAGGGACCTCTAGAGATCGTCTAGTCCAACCCCCTGCACACGCAGGGTCACCCAGAGCACAGGGCACAGGGCTGTGTCCAAGCGGGTGTGGAAGATCTCCAGAGAAGGAGACTCCACAGCCTCTCGGGGCAGCCTGTTCCAGGGCTCTGCCACCCTCACTGTTAAAGAAATTTTTCCTCAAGTGCAATCTTAATGCAAAATGCGACTGAAAGACGTGTCTTCGGTCACTCTGCCTCGAATGAGGGGCTCACACTTGCCCACAGGAAGCGTTTCCTCCCGGTGACAACTGCCCGGGACCGGCGTGGCGCTGGTTACACCGTGTCCCTTGCACTCCCATTGCCTCCTAGTTGCCTGGCAGAACTGGAGCCCGAACAGGACGAGTCAGAAGGGCTGCTCCAGGTTACAGGGGTCCTTAAGCCGCATCACAGTCTCTGGCCAAGATTTCAACCCCAGCAGCCTCCGCACAAGGTTTTTCCTGCTCCATACTCGGGATTTCCCTCCTTGCCCTTCATACAAACAGTCGCTGCAGTGGCTCGCTCTGGTGTCACCCCTGTCAGGGCAGCTCCAGCCTCCTAGGACTGCTGCACAGGCAGCACGTTTCGCTATGGACAAGGGGTCCCTCCACACCCCAAATGATTTACAGATTAACACTAGTGCATCCCCAAAGGACCCACAGCAGGACGTTTGGGTGAAGGGTTTATTGCCTGACATAGCGCCCTGGTGGGAAAAGGAAGAGGGAAACATTGGCACTGGGTCACCATCTATCTGAAACTCAACTCCAAACCACGGGGAGGATGCACAGAACCACGGAATGGTTGAGGTTGGAAGGGGCCTCTCAAGATCATCTAGTCCAATCCCCTGCTCGAGCAGCGACAGCCAGAGCACGGGACACGGGGCGGCATCCAGGCAGGGTTTGAGGATTTCCAAAGAAGGAGACTCCACAACCTCCCTGGGCAGCCTGTGCCAGGGCTCTGTCAAGGATTCTTTTATCAATTCCCTAATAATTCATTATTTGGCAAACACCTAAAAATGCATACTGCAAATCTGCAGAAAATACAGACAGTCACGGCAAACGACCACTCATACAGAAGTGTCTTCTCAACTGATGGCTCATTTGTTGATAAGTGTTGTAAGAGCTACGGGACGGGCAGTGTTTCCCATGCTGCCCAGACTGCTGCTAATTAGTATTTCTATGTAGCAGATGCAAACTCAGAAAACAGACAGTCGAGCTAGCTAAAGAAAGACACATTTTTAAATATGTGCACAGTCAATTTTACAAAACCTGAAGGCAAGTTCTTGCACACTATATATATTGC
Organism: Rhynchotus rufescens; assembly: GCA_032273925.1. Taxonomy (NCBI): domain Eukaryota; kingdom Metazoa; phylum Chordata; class Aves; order Tinamiformes; family Tinamidae; genus Rhynchotus; species Rhynchotus rufescens. The sequence continues at coordinate 7,421 of JAVCKT010024464.1, read as the reverse complement.
CTGGTTTGGATGCTTCCTCATTTTTTATTTACAGTCCACATTTAATAATCCACTTTCTTTTTCTCTAGACCCTCTCTTTAAGGCTCCAAATTCCAGGGGAAAAAAAAGAAACTGGGAAAGCAGAGATCTCTGCAATACTTGGAGACTGCTGTGCAGAAGCAAACAATAGGAAGAGCTAGTCTTAGAATGGTAAGTGTTCTCCAACAGTAAATCAATCTGCTCCTCCACTAGATTTTCTGAGAAAAGGCTGCTGACAGGGAGAATGGCTGAACTTTGAGGAGAGTCCAATCAATCCAAGAGAGCCAAAGAGCTTAAGTCTCCAGACCGTGTAAACCAGGATGATGGGCTTTAAGATTTAAGTATGTTTTACTTCAGGGAAGAGTGACAGGCATATAGCAAGCAATTATTACTAAAAAGAGAGGGACAGAGAAAGGAAAAGGCAGGGAATGAGGAAGCCACTAAGCCATTAATTTGCACACCGAAATTACCTATCACATCGTAAGTTTGACTTCTCAACTACAAGATCCTGAGGAATAAAATTATTAAAACATTCGAGTTTGCACTTGGAAAGCATGATCACATTATTTCCTTCAGATTCACAGATGTTAAGATTAGAAAGATTTTAGGCACTCCTGCGTCAGGGATTACAAAATATAAGTAAGCATCACGTATCTACATAGATCAGTGAAGAAAGGAAAATCCCTATCACATTTGGAAGCCAATTTTGTCAGGTTTCACTCAAATTATTGCAAATACAGGTCAAAAAGTAAAATGTCAGCAGATTAACATCTGAGTTGAATTCCTTGGAGGTAAAAGCCAGCAAGTCCCCAAGTATAAACTGGAGAAAAGGTCCCAGAGTCTTGGTAATAAATCTGTGTCAATGAATGCACGGGAGCAGCAATGCACAGGGTGATGGCTGCGGGGACACAAAGTTGTCACCTGAGGGGGTGGCAACAAGATCCGCCAGCTGAAGGGGCAGGTTTTTCTTTTCAACAGCTACTCTGCTGAATAAAGGAAAACTGAAAATAGGACTTCAGATTCAAGGTGGTGGGTTTCAAGCATCAAATCAAGCCCTACAATCATTCAGGGGACAGCCTTACAACACTGCCAAACCCTGCTGCCTCTTTGACAGCTGTGTTTTTGGCTGTATGCTGGATTTGTAGGGCTGACACATTTCTCAGCAGTCACAACTGAAAGTTAACCAGATGTGCACCTCTACACACATGTTCACAAACTCTACACACATGTTCACTGGGGTCAAAAAAATGCATATTTTTAGATGTTGAAAAGAGCTAAGAATGCCTTTCCTTAGGAGAGATCCAGTTTTCCCTGAAGACCACCAGAGATCTAGCAGGGTGCAAAGAACACAGGGCTTCTGCTCGAGCTGTTTGCTAAAGAGACAGGAAGAATTTTTAACTTGGGTGAAAGGAGGATTTAAATGTATCGATCTGGCCACTGCTGCCATAAAAGATATCATGGTTATGATTTTTTTTAAGTAAAAGACTGGCAATTTGGAAAAATACAAATTATGGGTGCACATCTGTTGTACGTATATTTTATATCCAAATTTAAAACCTTAAACATCTGCTATTAAAATTTTAGCCCACACTGCAAGTGATGATGTTTAGAAACAAATGTTCTGATACATAAGTAATCACTTAACAAGGCCTGAGAAAAGATAGCCCTTAACAGACTTAATTAACAGGGTAATGATGTGCATAGCATGCATGTTCTCAAAAGCAAAGATTTTCACATTAAGCTTGTTTCCATTTCAGAGAAGTAGCTTTCTTGCCAGTAGTAGATATTCCTGCAGAATATCTGTGCTAATTTAATTACACATCTGGTACCTCTGTTGCATTAAATTGCAGAGACATTTATACACAGTGCTACCAAATTACACAAGATTCCCTACCTGTCCTAGTGTTTCACACTACAAGTAGAGATATTTGCATGAAATTCAAAAAAAATAGTTCTATTTGGTAGCCTAAGTAGTTCTAGTACACATAAAATGCTCATTTATCCTTAGCTAACCTAAGACTCAAGATATTCTACCTTCTCCATATCTCCATAATCTAAGCATGCCTCCATTTCAAAATCAGACTTTTCATAAAAGGCCCAAATACAAATTTTCAGACAACTTTAAATTAAACATCAGCACCACTACCCTTCCTGTAGCAACACTGCTACAGGAGTTACACAGCAAAAAAAGTAACCCAGCCATGTTACTTTTTTTAAAATATCATTTCTCAGTAATGTTCATTTATCATCTCATTGTAACTGGAAATGATTGAGAATTAGGTCACAACATCAGAAATTCCATATTCTCCTTAGCTGTCCTGTCAAGGAAACGCCTGGTTATTAATTTAGAAGTGCTCACCAGAACTATCACAACCATTCAGGCTGGTTCATCATTAGGTTCATCATGATAGGCCCTGAAGTCCCTCGATACCTCCTGAAGGAATCGTGTTTCAAAGGAGCCCACAAGTGACAGGCGCTGACGGGAGGATACCGAGAGGAGACGGCTGTTCTCAAGCAACCTTGAAACACCGGCACGCTCCAGCTCGGGCTGGAAGAGAAGGGAGGCCAAAATAGACATTTCTTCATGGCTTGATGTGCACCTGATAAAGCTGGAGAAGCCCATGTGTAACAGCAGAAAAAGTCAGAAATGAAGAAGTCTGTGTTTAACACCTTAGATCTGGACTAATAAAAATCAGACTCCTAAGACTTCAGCTATATTGACAATAAACTCTTCGCTTTACTGAGATAGAAGGTGGGTATCTTCCTGGCCCTTGAGCAGGAGTTTGAGCACAGCAAAGGCTTCGCAGACCTCTCGTGGACTTACACCATCCCACCATCTCACCGCAGAGCTCCCCATGGAGAAGTTTTAACGAGCTGTGTTGTCAGCTCAGATGGAGATGAGGCAGCAACAAAGAGAACGTGATTATAAAAAGCAAAAGGAGAGGCAGGTGGGAGCAAAGGGTGAGATTCCTCAGGCAGGGGACAAACTCCTCCAGGTTGAGACGCAGGACAGCAGCTGCTTGACACCAAAACTGAAGCCTTGAAAGTTTTAAGGAAATATTTCTCTCCGTGCAGCTACAGAAAAGCTACCCAACAGCAAGCACCCGCTCAGGAAGCGATGAGTGGCAGAGACAAGGGGAGACACTTGAAAAAATACTCTACAGAAAAGTCATCAGATATCTCTGCATTGTGAAGACCTCCTCGAGTTCCTGATAGTCTGTGTAAAGTCAAGTTCAACAACCAAAGGACAAGCATTGTGAAGGCAGGAAAGTGTGAAGTTGCTTTAAGACAGACCCACTCCACTTTTGACAGATGCACCCTCTTTCCTAGTGAATGGAGCTCTATGGATTTTCTTTCCTGAAACTGCAGCCTCCAGTCCTACCGCTGCCACCAGGACCTGAGCCGCAGGATCGTGGTCTTACAAACCAGACGTGACCGGAGCTCTCAGCAAAACCACTGTGGTGACAACACGCAGGTGCTGCTGTACCGCACCATCGTGACATAGCTTATTTTTAAGAATAAATCATCTTTAGAGATTTGCATAAATGGAAATACAAATGTAAAAGAAAGACATTTTACAAAACTTTGCATAAACCCTCTTGGAATGACTAATTGCATTTATTAAGCCATGCAAAGCCTTAGTAAAACAAGTTCACTAAGGTTATCTCTGACTTGACTGCCAAGTTCAAAATCTTCGGTGTTACAACATATTCTAAATGTAGAAGACAAATCTTTTCAAAGAATTTAATTTCATGTATAATAACTGAAAAAATTATGCATGACAAAGATGCTTCTGATAGCAGCTGGTTTTAGTTTTTTAAATATCAAATGATCACAGCATCCTTCTAAACTCTTCCTTAGATTAAGGCCTTATTTAAGTCCTCTTCACGTTTTCTTAAATGAATAAGCCCCTCCACAACAGTAAGTTTGTCGTTTCTTTACCTTCTAATTTATAAGCAAACAGATTTTCCCCATCGAAATGCTAGCACGGCTTGGAAGCACCATTTTATGGCCATGTTAAATAACTCCTAAATCCAGCAGTGACAATGAAACTCCTTCTATGATCTGAATCAAACTATTAATTCAGCATATGCATAAGTGGCATGCTGCAGTAACAGCAGCATATGTCATCTGACCCTCACGGATGACAGTATTTAACAGCAGGACTGCCACGACAAGTCGCTGGGTGCCAATCACATTGATAAGAGATGGGTGGTTGTGCTGATCACGATGCACATCCTTTGCCCCAGGGAAGAAGAACAGCTGCTGCTTCCTGCAAAATCTTCTAGACTTCCTTTCTTCAGGGAATTCAAGCCCCAGACAACTGAACTGTTTGGGCAAGTAGGAGAATTCATTAATTTTTCCTGTCTTTTATGCAAGTATTTGTTGGCTCAGGAGGAAAAACGCTTTTTCAACACAAAAAAAAATCCACATGTTTTACTCACTATATCCATGTTCTCAACTCAGGGGGTTAACAGTGTCAGTGCTTCCAACCTGTAGCTGCTCAATCCGAGTGCTCCTGGCATCACATCCCAAAGGGAAAGACAGGTGGGAAGGAAAGAACGAATCGTGCTCCGGGTTGCTCCGCACACGTCCTACTCCTCCTCCAGCTCTGCCTTTTGGACGTGAATATCAGACAGTTAAATAACTTCTTTTAAGAGGGCACAGGAAGAAAGGTGCTATCGACTTGGACTCGCTTCCGACTGATGCTTAATCCATCTGAGGGTGGTATCCTAAATTCCTACCAAGGAGTGGCTGGCTGTTGTGGCCAGGGCGCGTGGCAGCCCGGCGAGCGCAGCCGCCAGTCAGCTGCGAGCGGGAACGGCAAACGTGCTGCTTATGCAAATGCAACTGTTTGAAGTCAAAGATGCGGGCCTGTATTTCACTGATAAAAATGAGTAAAATAGAAAGAGACACTGAATAAGCAATTAAATTTAACTTTTTAATCAATGAAATGGAAACTGGGACCTAAATCCACTTTATAGGATTTAGAAAATCAAAGTCTTCATGCAATCAAAGAGAGCTGTGTTGCCCATTTAACCAGAGGGGGGCTTTCTGCAAGACAAAAATGTCACTTTCTATCTTGATACTGCACATGAGAGAGTCATCTACTGTTAGATCAAGGCAATTTGGTGCTCTGGATCTCCAGCTCTGCATTCTTTGCAGCTACTGCCATGCCTGCAGCAGCTCTGGTGGCAGGTTCTTGCACAGAATGAGCCCACCAGCCCTTTCCAATACCCTGGACCGGCCTTTCTTCGTTCCTCTGTTTCTCCGGGCACTGGAGAAAGAGGAAGGCTCTCACACCTTCCTCCTGCACTGCATTTCAGAGGTCCCAAGGCCGGTGGCAGCTGGGCAGCTCCAGGGTGCTGCCCTCCCAGTCTGCCCTCCTGCCGTTGAGCACGAGGCAACCTGAGCTCTCCCACGGGCAGAGATGCCACAGAACATCAACTCTGCTTCACAAAACCTCACCAAAATATCAGTGGTAGCTACAAATGCTGCTTATGCCAAACTCCCTGCTACGGTCCCAGCTCACAACTTGTCTCATGTCCTACCTTTTACCAGCGTTTTATTCAGAGCATTCAATGGCAGCAGCCCTTGAAGTACTTGTCCTTGTGAAACTCCTGTACTAGCAACACCTAAACGGGGTCAGAGCTTTACTAAAAGAACTAGTAATACCTTTATTGATAATACTAGAGCTTTACTAAAAGAACCAGTAATATCTTTATTGATAATACTTTCATATATGAAAAGAAATTCACAACATGCAGTAGTTGGGACATGTTTATAAACATATGCTTAGATGCATTTACTGAAACAGGAGTAACTAAAAATATATGTATATACTACAGAAATATTCCAGGCTGCAATGGTCAGACTCTGCCCTAAAACACAGATAATGATTACCATCTGCAGCAATGCCTTTGATAGTTCACTAATTAATGATCAAGAATACATTTGCTTCAGTATAATTTTATGCCTTTATATCTTACTTGATTATAATTATCACAGCCTGTAAAAGTTTATTAGGGCTAATCATTTCTTAATGTAATTAAAATCCCAAGAGAAGGATAAAAATTGAATTTTGTTAGTAAAAGCAAGAGCTTGTAACCAAAAGGGAGCCTTCTATTCTACAGCAACTATTCCAAATGACAAAATTAAAAAAAACTGCAGGACTTTTTCAATGCATTTCTGCAAATACCCAAGTTAAGACATTCGGTAGGTGTTACAGCTGCAGAAGAAACTGTTCTCAAGCCCTGTTTCCTCCCCACCTCTTTGGGGAATGGGTTATGCAGCATTTTCCCTTCCTGCATAAAATCACCCACTTTCCAAATAGCTCTCTGGGCTCTTGGCTCTGCTTTCCAACCATTTTAACGCACCACCTCTAATTCTTCTTCTTTCACAACACTGTGACAACTCCTATTAAAATGAACCCCAAAACCATTTCTTTCCACCACAAATAATTATTTGTTTGTTCACCCAAAGGTACTAACATGAAGATTGGAGGATTAAAATAATGAGTCTATATGAGCAGACTCTATGTACAAACATTTTATCCTGCTCTTTCATAATTCTTTAGAAGGCCTCTTACCTCCACCTCTGAGCTTGTGAAACAAATTATTCTGTTTCCAATCCTGTCATTCCTTCTATTCTCATCCTGAAGCTGATTTGTTTCTTTTTTGCCCAGCCAAGAGCCTTGGAGATTTCCGTATGCTCTTTACCCCAAGACCTGCTTAGGAAAGGCAACATATACCAGGCTGATGGGTGCCAGAATGTGATTTATTTCCCATTTCATATTTTCTCCCCATTTTCCCTCAAGAACCCTGGCAATCATTATGAGGATGCATTATCATTGCACTGTTTTAGTCGCAGTTGCTCCCCCTTGGAGTGTCTTTTGATTTAGCAACTTGCATTTAACCAGGGTAAAACTACAGTGCTTTCAAAATATTGAATTTTGAGAAATAAATCCTTAGTAAGACAGTCCGTATCGAATGGCTGTTTACACAACTGCTTCAGAACACAGACAAAATACAACTACTCTTTACATCATTTTGTCATCTATTTAGGCATCTGTAGCTCCACTGAATGAGACCCAATATCTGATGCACCGGACAAAACTTAGGTGAAGTTAAAAAAGGGGGAAAAAAAAAAGCAACCAAAAAGCTCTAGAAAAAAATACCAATAAAGGCCTAGGAAAATTGTTGGCTTATGAAGAGGCACTAGACGTCCCTAGCTAAAGGGAACAGCTTCCTTCTCCAGATGCCCACCCTCAGCTAAAGCTCTTCTCAGTGGTGGCCAGTGACAGGACAAGGGGCAATAGGTGCAAGCTGAAACCCAGGCAGTTCCATCTGCATGTGAGGAGGAACTTCTTCACTGTGAGGGTGACAGAGCCCTGGCACAGGCTG
>JAVCKT010024460.1:0-10867 GCA_032273925.1 Rhynchotus rufescens | reverse complement strand
TTTCTTTTTTTTTTTTTTTTTTTTTTTGGTAAGTAAACAAATATAATATCAACTATTTCCAGGCATAGTCTGGCCTAACTAGCACTTATGACGAAGCATATTTGTTAGCCAAAGTAAGCAAACAGGATGATTCATTTGTCCCACAGCTAAGAAGAAGAAAATCCGCTAGGACCAAGGCAAAACAGAACCAATAAAGCTTTAAATGAAAAGTACTGTGCAAGCTTTGCAAGACAGAAATGCTGTATTGCTTGCAAAGAAATCAAAGTCCACTTTAACTTGTATTTTTGTGAAACTTAGATACATAAAGATTAAAGATTGCATCTGTCCATCCTTTTGAAGGACTTCAAATAAGATGCTGGCTATAAAGATAATGTTTCTCCCAGACAGGATATAATGTAAGGTATGCAATCTGCTGTTTAACCCACAGAGACACTGAATTTTTGATGGACAGCAAGTTTGGAAAGAGAAAGAGAGATAGACCATGTTTCATTTGGGATAATCACATTAAACCTGTTTTTCTTTCATTCCTTAAGATGAGACACTTAAAATATCTGTTTCATCCATTTTAGTAAACATACACTCCTCTTTGTATGAAGCCATATGTAATTTTAAGGTCCTGGATTAAAAAAAAAACACTTTTACCAAAACTGAAGGCAAATCTATAAACTAAATCCATGCTGCTTAGTATTCTCCTTCCCAATTAACCATTCAGACTACACAGGCCAAATAGAGAGCTGACACCACCACGGGAGGAAAAACAGACCTGTCATAAAATAATGGATGGCAAGCAGCGAGAAACAGAGATTTATGCTTAAATGCAGAGGACCCAAGGGAGACTGAGCTTGAAGTGTTTCTGTGCTGGAAGGTGTATTTCCACTGCCCTCCTACAGTGCTATAGATATGACTGTGATATGGAAATTCCTGTAAATATGACTACTTTGTATGCCAAAAGATAGTCTTTTTTTTTTTTTTTTTTTTTTTAGTGGTGTTCTTATGAACACTCTCTTTTTCCATTGGCAGCAGCCTGCTTTTATGGCATACTACTAAGCAACAACATTTTTCTGGTCTACTAGCGTGACTTATTGTGGCCTGCTGGGAACACATGGGGGCTGGCTCCAGCTGGACCTGAGCTGGCTGGAGGCTGTGGAAGGGCCGTTTGCAGTGTGCTTGCACCCAGAGACCTTGGCACCGGCACACTCACACAGCAGACTTCCTCCTGCTCCTGGGGAGACTCTCTACTTCAGGCTCATTCATGCACAATGCAGCTCTTTGTTTCCTTCCTGCAATAGCTGTGGCATTTCTCCAACTCTGTGGACCTTTTTCTACGGCCACAAAAATTTTTCCAAGACATGGACCAGACATTTTCAGCACGTCTTGTGCACTGCGGTCCACAAGCATACCTAGATGCCAGACTTACAACCTTTTGCAATATTTTCTCTTAGCATGGGCCTGTGACCTTGCTCAGCACAGGGAGCTGCCAGGATGGGAACCATTACCAGGATAACTCAGCAGCCTTTCTTATGTGAAAGGATGTCTCTGGAGTTGAACTTCTCTGATAAATTACGGTCGCACGTTCCATGAACAATCTTTACTGGAACCAAGCCAAGCGTGGTTCTACTAATTTGGCCGGTAAATTAGTAGCTGAGCTTGAGTGGTTTTCTGAAAAAGACACCTCTAGAGGGTAACTCATCCCTTCTACTTTAGACACCAGAGATAACTGTCTTCGTTCAGTGGAGAGGAAGCATTAAATGGCTAGATGGGATCTGCTGCATTCCTTTCCAGTGGTCAAAGGTGAAGCGAGAGGCACCCCACACTTGGTTATCTTTAGCAGCTCCAAGGTCATGGTTGGACTGTGATTCTCAATTCAAAAACTAATTCCTTGTTTTATTCTACTCCCCTGGGATCCTTGTTTTGCAGACTTGAGTCAGAATAATCATCAAAGACTTTCACCAGCTGTTCTCATGTTTAAAGTGCCTTTCCTGGCATTTCACTTTTTCTTGTGCCTCCTCCCTTCCACCTTCTTAGCAAACAAAATAGAAAATTTTTAAGTTTCTCTCTATTTTGATCTACCAAGACAAGTTCTGTGCACAGATTTGGTTCTTATTTCTATTGCTCTGACATTTGTGCAAGGATTTTGTTTGGGAACCAACAGGTGTAGTTATCTGCTGCTCTTCAAATTATAGATTTTCTCTGTTTCAGATGCTACCTTTGTCAAACACTATGCTCTCTTTGGCTGCGAAACTGACATCCAGATCACTTATGCCGAGCAGAAGAAGAAAATGATGGCACCTGAGCTCAGTTTTCCTTTAAAAAAACTATTTCTACAGAAGCTGTCACTGGTTTGGAGATGCCAAGACCATGGGACCCTAGTTTGTTTCCATCTGAAAAAGGTTCTTTTAAGTTGTTGCAGACAGATGAGCTCTGCTCATCAAGTGCTATAAGTGTACACAATATTTCATGAATAAGGTGCCCTGGTCATCTTCACCAGAAAGATTGTTAATTTTTCCTCTAAACAAACATTATGTCTTGATGTGAGATGGCACTCACTGATACTGTAATGCTTTGCAAGTCCAGTAAGAAAGTGATAAAAATAAGTGATTAGAAACTGGGATTTGCAATGTGATTCAAGCCACTTTCCTCTCAAAGCAGTATCTCTGAATTTGCAGGGATGGCCCTATCTAAAGGTCATGCCTATGATGACTACCAGCATACCATAACTTTGACTGAAAAAAAGGAGACAAAAATGTTGCTTGGAAGATGAATAAGAGTGACACACACCCCGCTTTGAGGAGCTTGTGTTAGATTCCTATTTCTACAACAAAAACTGCCCATGTTAGTCTAAGTTTCCGGCCACAGGCTCCAGGGGAGCCAATACATCTAGTAGCTGGAGCGACAGAGATTACCCAATTCTGCCTGCCCACAGTGAACTAAATGCCTCAAGGAACCCCAGAGCAAGGACAACTTTCAGCGTGATGGGCATGGTGGGCCCCAAAGGGCCAAGTCCTTCAGCTCACCAGGCCTTGGTCTGCCTTTGGTGTTGATGGGCACAGCTGCGAGGATTGAGTGGAAGTGGCCGAGGGATGGAGATCATTGGCAGAGCGATGCATTACCCTGTGACATGGGCGAATCTGTGCAGCTCGGAGCTGGTAGGGGAACAGTACACCACTTTGGGTACCTGCCAACCCCACCAGCTACTTTGCAGCTTCCTTCCCACCCAACCAGCATGTCAACGTGGTTTTTTTTTTTTATTTTTTTAAATTTTTCATGAAATGTTCTCAAGAACAGTACAGATTATAACACATCTGTTCATAACAATACAGTTCAATGTAAAACATTTACATCATTTCCTTGACTTGAAAAAGTCTACCTAACACGGAAGCCTTCAGCATGTTAGTATACTAGTAGTCAGAGAAGCAAATATCACATGCTTCTTTGAAAGATAAACTTCTGTTTCTTTGCATTCCCACTTTGTCCAATAAAACCCTGAGCATGTAACATCAGCTCTCTGCATGCTTGATTTTTTATCTCACATTCACATTTCTTTCCCCTTCTCTAGATTGAAGGAGGATCTGAGGTATTTAACCTTTTTATGGCACAGTTATTGCATGCACCGAAAGTTCTATTTCTGTTCTACTGCTTAGTAAGTACAACCCTGCTCATATAGCCAGCTGAGGACACAGATGAGCGGAAAGAACAAGCCATTTTTTGAAGTATAATACTTATTAACAAAGCTAATTTGTTCTCTCATTGGAGACTAGCAATTGCTGATAAAAATGAGCATTCCTGATGTACCTAGAACTTCTTTTTCAATTTGTTTTTCTGATTTTTTATGTTCTTTCCAACAATAGTTTCCCTATAGCTTTTCTATCTAGAAAGAACAGATATTCAAAGTGACTTGGCCTTTTTTCCATATTTGCTATCACCTTTTTCTATCTGCCCATAAAACATGTATTTCTTCTCATCTTCAACATCCTGCACTTGGCAACAATATTTCCTATGGTCTTGTTTGGTTATCACCAATGGCTACCAATTATTTATTATTCCCTCTTGATCTGCATCGAGAGTGGAATCTAGTTAGATTAACCTAAATAGGTAATGCCATCACGAGTCTTCAAACTGCATACTTCAAGTTAAAAGATTCTTGAAGCTGTACCAGTTTTGAACTCATACACATTTGTTCTTTATGGGAATCCATTCCCCAATTTCATATTCATATCAGAGAGGAGAATCAGGTCAATAGTAAAAGAATAGTAAAAGAATCAGAATTCTAGTGTGGAATAGTCCTACAAGCCTTTGTTTAGGTTTTAGGATATTTGTTTTCCTTTTTTAAAAAATTGATAAAGAGTAGCGGAAGTAGAAAGGGTGAAAGTACCTCCTTTTCTCTACGTTTCATGTAATCAGGACACAAATCTGGGATTCTAATTGCTCCAAAATAATAGAAATTGCACTCTAGTTACAAAACAATAGAAGGAGGCTTCCTGAATCTAGGCAGTATTTTATACAAATTTATATTTATAATGTAGTCCGACTGTGAAACACTCATAGAAGAGGAAAACAAACCGATGCACATCCATCCACTGGGAAAGCAGCAGGTCTGGAATCTCCCTGTGTGCCTTACGTGAAGGATATCCAGAATGAAACATTTTCTGTTGGTGGCTGGAGAACATGGTGGAGTTTAAACCTTCGCTATCATATATCCTGTATCAGCCCTCTGCTTCCAGCATTTGTGTAAGTATATTCCCCCCACGATCACACAGGCCAATGCGACGGGAATCATTGCAATGTACCAGGACACGCCGACAGCTGGAAAAGTAAAGAAAAGAAATCCTTTCAAAAAACCTCCCAGGAACATAACTGTCTAAGTACAAGGAGGAGGAGGAGAAAACACAATAGAAAGGATGTCTGCAGTTTAACCTTTCAACAGGGCTGGTCATCTGTGAAAGGAACAAACCTATTGATTCAGCGCTTTGGGAAATGGGTTTCTCAAGATGGGAAGGAGACATTGGAAAAGAATAGGGGGCGAGAATTTAAAATTTGGTCTTTTTGCATACACATGGCTCTTCCCAAGCCCTGTGTAGAATAACTATGTGGTCTCTGTCTTGATTTGGCTGAAGCAGAAACACTTCAAGCAGGAAATCAAAACTTCACTTGAGTGTCCCTCGTCTCTCCAAGTGGAGAGGGAATGTGTAACAACTAGTTCACTCCGAAGCTCTGTATGCAGTTTTCTCATATGAGAAAACCTAATCAGTGATCACTAATGAACAAGAAAAAAACTGTGATCTTCCTCTTAAAATACATCTGGTTTCCAAGACTAGTGTTAATCCACACCATTTTGGATTTTACCAGTCTGTACTGGTTCACAAATTGTCTCCTGCACAGTAATACCTCTGAACCTCATGGAAGATGTGAGTAGCATATCAGCTAATTAAATGAGTACAAATCCCTCATTATGGGATGCTTTGGTGAGTCATGAGTTATAACTCATAATGAAGACTGCAAATGTTCATGTGCTTTTCTAACATGGTATGAGCAAGCCCTAGTGATTCATCAACATCATGTAAAGAAGCAATTAGCATTGCTTCACGTTATTTTTGCAACTGGTTCTTGGCCAATGTTTTTTTTTTTCATATTGTAATATTAATTGCACTGAGCTTAGGGCTTCTTTTCCCATTACTGTGAGCAAAAATAACAACACCCATCATAATTTACACTTGTTTGGCATCAGTCTGTGGAGAAATAAAATCCTGATCTTTATTCTAATAAATAATAATATTTCTAACAGTATAGATGACATGGATGATAACTTAGTATTAGAATAATGAAATGCATTATGGTAGGTTTGTTTCTCAAATATGGTATCAAACTAATTACCTTCCTGCTTGACCCTTGTTGGTAGTACTTGGTATCCATATATGTTCCGGGCCAGGCACTTGAAGTCTGTGTAAAAGTCCACTTCCCTGACAGAATTAAAAATCAATGGCACTTCAATGAAGTTTTCACCATTTTCTGTGGTCTCTCTGAAAGAGAAAGAAAAATAAAAAATCAATTCTTATTACAAACCTACTTCCCCCTTTTTGATATGTTCATTCTTGCAGTGAATGGCAGGAAGATGCATTGGACATTTGCTCACTTTTGAATCAACCCTGCTGCATTAGAAGACGCCTCTGTCTTCTACGACAGCTTTGCCAATAACTTGAATTTCAGTACGCAATATCCCTTCTGCACTAATTGAATCTTCCAGGAAAGTAAGAGCTAGATTTGTCCTGCCAAAATAAAGAAAAGGGAGTAGAGAAAAGCAAACAGGATTTTGTGTAGCTTTGAGTTCTCTATACAGCAAGGAAAGAGGGACCTAATTCCTTCCATCTAAAACCTACTCATTTCTTACTACGTTCATTTCTTACATCTCCTACAAGAAGAAAACCTGTGGAGAAGATAACCCTGCAAATGCTCTGTCAGGAAGCTGAACCATCATTCCTCTATAGTATGTGCCCAAAAAGATGTCTAAAGGTTTCCAGCTTTTACTTTATTTTATTATTTATTTTAATCTAATTGTATCACCAGCTCAGCTATTTTACAGTGATTTTCTATTCACAGTCAAACATTGTCTCTCAATATGTTTTTGTGATTGCTGCTCTTTAATGACTTGTTCATAAGCCTGCTATGTGCTGTAGCAATGGATTTCCTTGACTCATCCCAGTGTTGTTCCACAAGAAGGCAGCAACAAAGCAGGCAGTCCTTTGCCAGAGTTTTCTGCAGTTTATTTTCAATGTAGGGACAGTCAATGTGTTTCACCTTCATGCTAGCCTGAGGCCTCCCACCAGAACTGAGGTGGTTCATACAACATGGGCTCCACCTGACTACAGTCTAGAGTGGTCCTTTTTGTGGTGCAATTGCACAGTACTCTACTCATCTGAGTAAGTAAGTAACTACATGCACTACGCTTTTTTTTTTTAAAGCCTGTGGAGACAATAGCTATTCCACAGAGTCCTTTAGAGCTCCTGAGCATGAATTCAAGGCTCTCCCACTTACCCACCCAGACAACATTATAAATGAATGGTCTCAGTCAAGCTACAAGGAGTATTAAAACACATAAGGGCTCAGGCTCACCATTTATTTAATATGTCATCTCTGGCAATGACTATGCAATAAATCAAACATGGCTAGGTTGGCATGGAGGTCAAATGGCCAAAAGCATCCTAGATCCATAACTGCTAAAAATTCTCATCCCTCGGAATAGGATTGACACATCCTAAAGCCCTGTTGGGAACAGTCCCTGACCCATGTTAAATCCTAGTCCATAGCATAGATGATCTGTTTGAGAAGGTACTAGCTGGAGAGGAACCAGTGCAGCCATTAGCACTGTGGGCAAGGATGTTCCATAGCCCAGAAGCTTTTCTGTGTTGGCCTGTCAGCGCAGGCAGAGCCAAAGCAACCCTGAGGAGGTACCAGGCTTGGTGGACAACCTCAAAGCTAACAGTATGCACAAAGTGAGATAATGCTGCTCAGGTGACAGGTACAAAAAGCAGATCTTCATCCTGCTAGCACTAAAGCCTGGAGGCATGCAGTTATGAAGCAACTCAGACTGCCTTTGCAGAGAAAACGGATACATGCAACAGGATGTGGGATCTTTCCCTTCCCCCTCCCTCTAGCATCCCACTTTGACCCTCCTCTTGTGCCAACACTAGCACTCACTAGGCCTCTGTAAGTCAGGATAGCTCACTAACTCAGAAAAGAACAATCCTAAGGGGAAAAAATAATAAAGGAATAAAAGAAGGACTGGGGAAAACGGTTGCTTTCTGCTGCAATCAGCTCTTATATGAGCTCAGCTGCCCATGAAACTGCAAGAAATCAAGGGTAAACTGCTAGGATGGCCCATTCGCCTTGTGGCTGCATAACAGGAACAAAATCCACAGATAAAGACTTGATTTCACTCCTCCTGAGGCTTTTTGGCTTGCCTGTTTGTTTTTCAGAGCTCACATTTACCTCAGAACTGTTCATTTCCCATTTTGAGTTAAAACTACCACAATAGCAAAGCTCTTTCAGCCTCACTTACTGTCGCTCCCCGACTGCAATGCCGCTTTGCTCAGAAGCCACATCAATGAAGGTGTCATTTGCCAGCCATTCCACCTCGGTATGGACAGGGCTGCTCAGTCCAACAAACACTTTGCATGGGAGAGTCAGCCTGGAGCCTGTGGCGAAAAATAAGACAAAAAGAATATTCAGAGATATATTACGAAATACTCTTTCTTTTGATGAAAACCAACATCTCCAGTAGGAAATCATGTTCCTACCACATTCAAATCTGAATTTAATCCTTGATTGGTTTTGATCACTGCTAAAATGACCAAGAATTTTGTTTTAATTTATTCTACATGGACGATAACATCCAGCAGCAGCAGCACAGGCCCTCAGCTGATATAATTGAGATGAATAGAGCTATAACAATTTATACCAACTAATTACACTCTGAGAGGACATGCTCCATTTTTTTCTCTGATTAGATATTTCCAGGAATAACATTGGGCCTTACCAAGAGCAGCTGATGTAGTCTTTTGGGTTGGATAGACAATTACTGGGGTAATTCTCTTTTCTTGTTCTGGACAGATAGAGAGAAGAGAGTCAGTGATAGCACAACAGAAAATTTGGTCATCCTCCCAGAGCTATAAATAGAAATATGCCACATTGCTCAGCATCTTTCATTTCCCAGTTAAACATTTGATATTATCCACTGTCAGAGAGAAAAAAAAAAATCCAGCTTTAAGTCTAGACATATGTGTTTGTGGAAATAGTGAGATAGGATCAAGCTCCCTTCTTGATCCCAAAAGCAATGGTCATATCCTACACCATGAAGAATTTATGGCAGATGAGTGAGGGGTTCTTGGAAGCAATGGCAACAGTAGGTACAAAACACAGTCCTCCTCAAGAGCGGTAAGTGTGGAGATATTGTTCACCCATTCTCATACATGTAAAGGTGAACAGGCCAAAAGCATAAGCAGAGAATGGGTGTGTACATGACAGTAAAAAATTAAACCTTCAACACTGACTTCAAACACTATTTTCACTAGTATATGTCAGTAAATAGCCACAGGAAGCAGCACTCGCAGGACTGTCCCCTTGCTGAGCCCTATCTCTGTACTTGCAATTTTGTGCTTGGAGGCACAAGGCTCTGCACTGGGACTTGCTGGGTAGCAGAATATTGCAATTTAAAAGCAAATCCTGGAGATTTCTCTTTGCTTCCGAAAGGTGTCCTATGTAGCTGGGAGTACTCGGAGAGGTTATTGTAAGAAATCTACAATCTCTGAGCAGTTAAATTGCATCCTATGGGGGCAGAATGACAGTAACTGCAAAGGATGACAGGTCGGGCGGGTTTGGCCCACCCTGTGATGCCAAGAGGATGAAGATGGGTGCAGAGCTCCGGTCTTCGCGGGCTGTGCGCTGCGCATCGCCCGGCTGCGTGGCCAGGCTGGATGTGGCACTCCTGTCCTCTGGCGGCAGAGCTGCAGACTAGCAGTGTGCTCAGCCAGCAAGGCAATCTCGTTTTACTGGTTTGTGAAACAGGGTCTTTCCCCCATCCCCACCAAGCATATTCAGCGTTTTGTCTCCTAACTCCTTGGAAGATATTTCAGTGCTTCCTCCCACCGCCACCCATGACAGAAGTTACTCAATTTAACAGCCACAGACACTTGCAATGTTGAGTTCTGCTTCTCGCAGATGTGCCACTAAATCCCAGGGTAAGTGCAGTGGTAGCCAAAGTGCTGCTCCAAGCTGGTGCAGTGGGAAACTCTGCTACATCAACACCACCAACAAGCTCCTCTGGTATACCATGTTTTTGCAATTAACTCAGCAGCGCTGACAGATGGAACATGAGTTGTCCTCCTGAGTTTCACTAATAAGGACTACTCTAGCAAAGACATTTTCTAGAGCGCTATAATGTTATGAAAGGTGAATATTTACCAACAGTCCTCAGTTGAATTGTCCTGGTGATTTCATACATCACACCTTCATATGGAAACGGCATCTTGCAAGTATAATAGCCAGCGTCTGTCGGTAGTACTGAAGTGATGATCAGAGAAGTTGAACCTTCCAGACTTATGAATTTATCATTGCTGGCTTCCAAAGGCTGTGCATCCTGGAGAAATAACAATTAATATTACATCTCAAATAGATGTGAATCTTAGAAGATTGTTGCACTCTGCATCACCTCCAAGTGATCACCTCTCGTCTCTCGTTAGTATACTTTCACTTATGACCATGGAATCTGAGCAGCTCCATTCTCCCAGCAAAGAGCAAGGTCTTCAAAGGTGTAACCATCTCTAAAAATGCTCTGAGTTACTATATGAAGCATTGTATATGAAATGCTACTATCTCAATACACAAAATGTGCAAGCATAACTTTTCAAAAAAAATAAGAGTATTTTAAGAATGAGAAAAGAAGGTCTTTCCTGAGTCCTCATAAGAGCAATCTTATGAGACAAATACATTTGCACAATCGTGCAGGTTTTCAGAACACTATTATTTTCCCTACATCCTCTTAAAAGCTGTGATAAAGTCCTGCTCTGCATCACTGACACTCTGTTCATACATGCATGGGTTGAAGCTTTGCTAGGAACTGTTACTTTCTTTCTCCATTAAGACAGGGTAACTCTTTCTGACAGTCATGTCATAGACTATGTTGTGGAGTGAAACTTTGAGCTAGGTAAGTCAGTTATAGCCTTGTTGTGAAAGAAACTCCAAACAGAGTAACTTTATTAGTATGGTATCAATCATAGCAGAGACACTGCTGGAAGAAATCATAGAATCACAGAATCACAGAATGCCCAAGGTTGGAAGGGACCTCAGAGGTCATCGAGTCCAACCCCCCTGCACA
>JAVCKT010024459.1:10336-28875 GCA_032273925.1 Rhynchotus rufescens | reverse complement strand
CCCGCCGGCCTGTGGCAGCGTCACCGTAGAAATAAATATTTTCTAAACGCGTCTAATGCTTTGATCTTGGAGGGTCATCGTTTTTATTTTAATCTCGGTTTTTATTTTAATCTCGGTTTCACTAATCCACAATTGATATTTTTTTTCCTGCCTTTTTTTAATTTCTTTTTCTCCCCACGAGCCTCTCGTTGCGCCCGTGGCGGCTGCAGGCGGCTCCCGGTGTCTCCCTGGGGATTCCTCCTCCTGCCGCGTTCAGTCCGGTGCCCCTTCCAGGGAGGAGCGCCGCTCCGGAGCAGCATGGGGTGTTTCCAGCGCTCCCGTGTCCTCCCGGGCGGATCCGCAGCGGCCGCGCTGGCCTGGCCGTGCTCGGGGAAGCGTTTTGTGTCTCTCCGTTCCCGTCTTCCCCAAGCCCTGCCCTTCCCTCCCGCATCCAGCCCTTCCCGCGTGACCTCCCGTCTCCGAGCCCCTTCCAGAGGCGCTGACCAGCCCGTTCCGCCCGGCCTTTCCCTCCGAGATGCCTGCTCAAAAACCGCCACTCATCGTGAACGTCCCTAGGGCCGGAACACAGCCCTTCTCGCTCTCTTTAAGGGCCACGATGTTAGTTAACACCTTAGCTAGTCTAAATGATATGTTACCCCGGCTAGGCCTTTGGAGCCTACCGCATGTTGCAAGCGGCATGTCCCAAACTTCCCTTGGGAATCACTGACATGGAAAAGGGTTTCCAAGTCTCTAAAAGACTGTGACCTTCCCGGTAAAGTCTGACCTCTTTCTGCTCGGAGTGCCCCTAAAGAAGTGGCAGGAAGGGCTTCACGCGGCTGCCTGGCTCAGCCGGTGGCACGGGAGAGCTTCCATCCGCTGGGGCTTTTCCCAGCTTCTCCAGCAGCAGAGACCTTTCTCCCAGCAGACTGCTCCTGCCTCCTGCGGTCACCCAACAGGGGCAGTTTTGACTTGCTGCCCCGTGCGGACGTGGGAAGCCTTTCTGGCGGATATGCAGTTGCCCTTGGGATGTTTGGATGGCCGGATGGCAGCGTGGGTTGCCTGAGCTCACTTTGCTCAGTGAACTTTTATGGGTCCGTTAGGATTAGTCCAGGACCTGACAGGGAATTGCAGAGCAGAGCTGGAAACAAGGTAAAAAAACAATGGAAAAATCTCCCTCTGTTTTTGCATGAAGACCACTTGGCGCACCTTCACTAAGCAGGGCACTGTTGCCTCTCTGCGTAACCCGTGTTTAGCCCCAAAAGTGAACATGCCACAGACAAGAAGGCACCCTGCAGCACTTGGCACCACCAGTGCATGTCGCAGCCTGCAGTGATGAAGCCCAATGGCAAGAAAGGTCCTTTATAGCAGCAGCATGGCCGTAAGAGAGAGACATGTAAGAAAGCAACTGCAGGAGGCACCTCCGTAGGCACCCGCTAGACGTGACAGAGCTTCAGCCTTCAGTGCAGTGAAGGGGAGCGTTGGAGATGTCCTTCCTGTAGCACAGGGCTTAAGACGTTAAAATAGGGCTTAAAATGTGTGGGATGGGCAGCAGCAGCCACAGCGGAGCACACGGGGACGGTGTTGGAGCGATGTCCACGCTGGGGAAGCAGCTCTGGCCACCTGGAGATGAGGCCTCCGCGCGGAGGCTCTTACCCTGCGCATGTCTGTGATGGCCGAGACGGATGGGAGGAGAAGCAGCAATAACTGGATGTTTTCCCTGTTCGTGATGTCCGTGACACAGCTGCTTGCACCAGCGGAGATGCTTCTATTCCCTATTGGGTCGAGGAGGTCTGGTGCATGTGGGAAGAAGGATGTAACACTATGTGCACACTGCATACAGGAGCACCGGGAGCCATGAACATGGGTGGTAAAAGGACCAAAAAAGACCAATAGGATCCTCACATCCTTGTGGTGTTGAGAGTGGCTGATTTCTATGGACAGGTAGGAGTGAAACTGGAGAGACTTTTGCTTCACAATGACAACAACAGAGAAAGCTACACCACAGACATGTGCTCTTAGACGGTTCTGCCAGGGCTTTCTGTCTCTGAAGCACTTTCTGCCTTCCCAGGGCTGGCCCCCATACAGCTCTGTCAGCAAACATCAGACTCCACTCGAATCATCCCCAGCTCTTCCCTCGCTGCGATCCGCCCCGTCCCTAACCCCCTACACCTCCTGTTACTCACGCTGCCTTAGTCCCGCTCCATGGCAGCCTCCACGTGGGTTTAAACACAACCTACCGCTCTTCTGGAAGTGACAGCCACTGCCAAGCGGGTGACACGACAGGCAGGGGCTGTCAGCAGTTGTGGTGTCTGCCCGGAGGGGCTGATTCCCATCCTCACCTCCCGCCTTCCATGCAGTCAGCCCCGGCGCTTCCCGGGAAGCAGCTGGCAGGGCTCCTCTGCCAGAGGTCAGACACAAAGCTGCCTCTGGATTAAGGTGCCTCAGGCTGAGAACACTGAAGCTCTGGGTGATGGCACTGGCTTGTGGCTCGGCCTCTGTACGAAGAGGGGAATCAGCTCCTTAAGAAGAGATGTGAGGCCGCCTCGCTGCTGCTGGGCGAGGAGGGCTGGCACGGCAGCCCCAGCAGCTCTCTGCCCCAGCAGCATCGCAAACACACGTGGTGGCATCTGAGCCCCAGGGAGGACGGGGAGCCCCAGTGCACAGGAACCTGGGGCAAAGCAGGGAAAGTGCCCTTCTACGTAGCTAAATTCAGTGACATCTCTTCATCCTCCCCGTACGTGGTAGAAGCAACGTCTTCTACAACGTGAAAATGAATCCAACCCGACCTATGGCCACCAGCTAAACGCGACAACAAAGCCTGCAGTAAAGCTGCTGCTCCACAGTCTGCTGGGTCTTTCCCTTCGCCCCCAGCCCCCTTCAAGGGAAGGTAAAACAGTATCTTCTAAACATGGCACAACGACACAGCATGTGTGAGAGCTGCTGAAGAGACCGCGAGGGAGAAGGAAGAAAGAGCTTGGAGAAGAGGAACACGAAAGCACTTGGAGAAAGTGAAAGAGGGACAGAAAGGGTAGAGATAGAGAAAGTAAAAGGGAAAGAAATGAAATAAGGAAGATACAGAGGAGTAAAGGGGAATGAGGAGAAAAATAGGACATAGAAGAGAACATAGAGAGGAAATAGAGAAAAAGAGGACATAGAAGCTGGGAGCGCAGCAAGAGGAGCAGCAGGCCAGCACAGGCTAAGAGTGCTGGATAAACAAACAGATGTTTTAGTGAAAAGAAGGTTTTTCTTGTGTTCCCACCACCAGTGGAGACCCAAGGAGACACCCTGGTTCAGTGCATCACCCTCAGTGACTCTCTTGGACCCCTCTGAGAGCCCAAAGGCCATGTGCTGAGCAGAGCTGTCCCCAAGGAGTCCCCAGCCAGCCCTGTGTGACACAGTGTTCCCTGCACCCCTCAGCAATGGGACAGGGCTGCAGGGAAAGGTTCGGCCAGGACCAGCTCAGTAGTGGTGGAGGGAGGCCAAAGAGACTGCTACAGCCAGGCATGAGGTAGGGGAGCCTCAGGACATGACATCCTCTGCTGCAGAAACACGTTCTGCTCCTCCTGGTTTTGCCTTTTTACCCCTTCCCCCTTTTTTTTTAATAGAGCTATTTCCCTGGAGTACTTTGGCCCAAGTACTTTGACACTTCTCAGAGAGATGCTGAGGCCCAAGAACTAATTCTGTGCATCCCGTCAGTCACTGCCTGCACCTCAGAACATGTGAGTGTGTCACCTTCCCCTGTAGCCACTTCCACATTTCTGTCTTCCCTGGAGAAGCCACAGCAAGAATTGGGGATAAACTACTGCCCTCCTCCAGCCCAGCTACTGCCTTCCCACCCGCAAAGGCCCATCAGAGAGCTCGGCTGCCCTCACTGGAAGATGCTGCATGCACTGACTCCACTATCTAGGCTTGGAGTCTCTCCTTGCTGTGTTTCTAAGGGATAAACACAGGACTACAGCCTACCCCACACCTCCCACCACCAGAGCCCTCCTGCCCCCCAAGTAACCCTCCCCAGCACTATTTCCCCTAAGCAAAACACACGTTGGAGCCACAGAACATGGGAGAAAGGAAGATGACAGACAGTCAGCGCAGTGCAAAAGACAAATCAGAAATGAGGACATACAGGGAGGGAGAGAGGAGGTGCCCTTGGTCCACCCCTGGCACACAGGTCCACTCACACACATACTCACACACATCCTCTCCCACACACACAGGATGCACCACATGCTTCAGAGACAGGCCCATGGTAGGCTCAAGGGTAGCAGAGACAGCGGGCGACAGCAGGGAGGGTCATTCACAGGTTACTTTCATGGCTTTCCTCTGTCTCGGCCGTCATGGGGGGCAGCCCTCCGTTGTCATTCAGCCGCTTGGCCCTGTAGGTCTCATAGTGGATGTTGTGGGTCACTTCTTTTAGGTCTTGAAGGTGGGTCCTGCAGAAGACAAAGCGGAGATGGGGTTGCAAAGAGGTTGCCAAACTCAACATCAGATCATTTTATTCCCCAAGATAAATGGAAGATTCCTGCAGTCAGTCTGGCTATTGAACATCCCTGCTCTTACTGTACAACTACCATAACACAACTGATAGCTGCAGCATCATCTTTCAAGAGAATACATGCACAGGATGCAGGATATTGGCTGAACCCCCTGGTTCTGTTCGATAATGTCTTGCCCCTCTCAAACCAGTGCCAATGGGGATATTTACTGGCCTTTCTGGTGTGCAAGAGCAACAGTGACTCATCTCTTCTCACATCCTGCCTCCATCAGAGTTGAGATGATGATGTGGATTAGGTCCACTGGGGACCATAACCTGCCATGAGCAGTAGTCTCTAACCTCTTTAAAAGGCCTGTGGGCTTGGCTTGCTTTTTGTTTTGTGCCTATTGTTTGGTTAGGATGTTTCTAGTAGAAGCTTTGGGAAAAGCACAACTGCTGTGGTAGGTACCGCTGTTAAGAACTTGTCCTGAGCACTAGAGGGTAGTAGGATGATGTCAGGGCTCTGTACCTGGCCAAGTGTCTTGTTACCATCATATTCACAGCTGTTATGAGTCACAGAGCTATGACTTTATAAAGTATCTCCTAAAGTATCTCCTATTTATTTAGTTAGCTAGTCAGTTTTGGTCCTGTTTTGAAACCTTATTGTCACCCTGGCCCTTTGCAAATCTTCTACAGAATTCAGGGTAGATATAATTTGTGCTGAGATAGCATCATAAAATACGGTATGAATAAAACAGGACAAAGAAGGCTGAATAAAATACCAATCCTTTCACCTCTGCATCACATGTTCCAGGCCATTCCTCAAGACTGGTCGGTCACAGGGCGTAGAGCTGAGTAGGAGCCTCTTTCCCACTTATTCCAATCAAGTCACATGTTGGCAAAAGCTAGAAGCTCTTGCCACATAATATGGTGAATGGCTGGCTTGGCAGGCTATGGGATCGCTGGGCATATGGGATGGCATGGAGTGCTAGCACCCACCCCCTTTTTCCTCAAAGCATCCACCTCGTACATGCAAACTAGTGCTAGACACACATCACTAAGACAGCTGCTAGAACATCCTAAGAGAGCCACTAGAACATCCTATCCCTTAACCTGGTCCAAACTATCCTTTGGAGTGTCCAGACAAGCTTTAACTGCCTGGAATGTGCTTTTTCTTCCCTCCCGTGGGGAATATTTCATTCTACTGGGGCACTCTCAGGACTCAGGAAGGCTTCCTTCTCACCAAGAACAAGCTAGCTCATGACCACAGCCTCACCTGATGACAAAGTCTCGAAGCAGGGCAAATTCGCAGTGAGTGAGGTTTTCCACTGAAAAGAAACAAAGAAAGAAAGTAGTTATTATGCTTTATTTTGTTAATAACCCTTTGTGGTTACAGAGCATGGGAAGGTCGCTGCTGTGAGACACGTTCCCGGTGGGCAGAGCCTGCATACAGGCAGACAGTTGTGAGGACAGACAGTTGTGTGGACACCAGGCACTGTCAAGCACTGCATGGATGCACCATCAGGCACTGAGCAGTCATATGGGAATTTTCCCTTGAAAAATCAAGGAAATCTCAGGAGATCGGCTTCACCCCTGGTGGTTTCAGCTCGGTTCCGGCTTCTGCCAGGTAGCAGTGCTGCAGCAGCCATAGCAGGTCCTTACAAACAGAGCTATCTGAAATTTCTTCTTTGCTTGGTTTTACAAAGCTTATCACAAAAGGCACGGGAAAGTAGCAATGGGAAATGTACCCGGACTTTGGTCTATTACTGGGGCCTGCGGAGGTGCTTTAGTCCCCCTGAAACACGAGCTTCTTTACCTTCAATGATCCCCCAAGGTGTTTTTCTGCCCAGGACTCTCTTGCCGTTCACCTGGTACTCCTTGTCGCTGCCCACCACTGCGAACGGCATGCTGTCCTGCTGGGGAGAGACAGCAGGAGACGCCTATGGAGCCCATTGCAGCGAGCAGCACCGTTCCCCACGCGCCTTCCCTCCGCTCAGCTCTCCAAGCACAAAGCCTTTTTTGTGGGAAAGTAACAACTTGGCAGCGCGACACTTCAACTGGCGGCCCGTTTCACCCATGGGTGCTATCTCCGGCGTTTTGAGCCCTTATTTTATAGGTGTCCTTGCCCCTCCAGAGCTCAGCATGCAGCTGGCAGCGGTGCCAAGGGATCTGAGAATGGGGCAGGGGTTTTCTGCACACAACCTCAGCATTTCTTAAGGGGAGGATGCGACCAGAAGGCAATTCCTTGGTGCAACCAGGAGAGGGTCTATTGGCTGAAGGCCCCTCTTAGGGATAGTTCGCAGTGAGCATTTCTCACCAAACAGTTTGTAATCCCTAAGCAGAAGGAGAGGATGCAAAATAATCTCCCCTAACAGGATGCATGAATGTCCAAAATCTAATATCTGAAATGGTTGCACTCAGAGAGGCCAGGGATGAGATGCAGTGCCCCTCTTCGACCATAGATGAGGCTACCAGGGAACCTAAAATCCCTAAAATCAGACTGAGAGAAAGCACCTGTCCCCAGAGCGCAGAGTGCAGGAGACTCTAGTATCTCCATAAGGTTCATAGACTTGCTAAGTTTTATAGACAACCCTGGGCCTGGGAAGGCTGGAAAGGAAGGAACTTCAGTTACCAGAGGAATAGAGTGGTTTTTTTTTTGTTTGTTTGTTTGTTTTCAGGTGATTCTTACATTAGAAACTATCAACTTAAGACCATGGGGCTGAAATGCAGAACAAAATGTGCAGAATAGTCACACACATCTGCTCCTCCCAAGAATATGTATCATTTTGTTTTGCCATACGGGAAATGATTAATTAAGCTGGGTTACATGGGAATTTCTGATGGGATATGACAGCAGAGGGAGCAGAAAGAAAGAAAGCAGAAAGCGTCAGGCTGCAAGGCAGATACCTGTGGAGTATTGAGGACTGTTTTTGACTGGAAGCCAATTTGGTTTCACTAATGGCCTTACCACAGGAATGAGGAGTGGGATAATTAAAAGCACGAACATCAGAGAGGTGGGAGGCGTTGTCAGCATGGAGGCAGGGTGGGTTATTATCCAGGAAGATGTGCAGAAGGTGGCCGCACAAAGGGCAGCGTTTAGGAAGTATCAGCAAGAATTTCTGCTGGGGCTTGGGAGCTCATGGACAAGCAAGCACTGAAGGAGGCCTGTGCTAGTCGGTCACAAGATGCCCACAAGGCAGTGATGTGATGTGTTTGTTTAAAATGCACGTGTGGTCCAAGGGCTTACAGCTCAGACCTCTCCACAGAGCACAGAGTATCCATATCAGAAAACTTAGCTAGGAAATCAAGTCAAAGTGGAGCAAACATAGAAAAAAAAAGTGAGGAGGATGGAGTACTGAGAAATGGGAAGCCGATTTCAGGGAGCTTGTCTAGTTTAGCTGACCAGAAGGCCAGCAGAGGATGATGTGGTTCCCTACAAATGCCTGAGCAGTGGGAGGAATCACTAAGCAGGTGAACTAGTCAGAACTAGTTCTGATTAGAATGAGTCAACAGTGCTACAAGACCACAGACATAACCCTGGGCACAACCTGACTGTGAACACAGGCTGCACAGTACTCTGATGGGACGAGCCTTTTCACAAGGACTAGGAGAGCAACAAAGCTGCTTTTAGAAAGGTTTTGGTCAGTGGTTGTAAGTGCTTATGGGGCAGATGTGTGGGACAGTCGAACGTCAGGCATCAGCTGCATACCAGGCCTCTTAAATCCTTAACACAGGCCAAATAGCATTCAGCAAGGGAAGATGAAACATAGTCTTTCCTCATTCAGCCCTTAGATCTCTCTGTGATAATGACAAGGACAAATTAAAGCGAATGAAGGTCCTGGATGAAGGACCATCCCCTACATTTATTGCATTTTTTTTTCACCCAGGTACCATAAAACACTTCATACCTTCCAGTGAATTTGTGTTTGGAACATACATTAAATTTAACCAGTCTTTGCCACTCGCCCCACTTTGCTCCCTTGATGAAGTGTTTCCTACCCTGATTTTGTCGTTCTCTGTTTTATCCTCCAGGTCCTCATCAAATTCTTTCTGTGGGTAAAACTCGATGCCATTTACTTCTAGCTCTTTGCGCACCTGAACGGAGAGAACATTTTGAAGCCAAGAGCCACACGAGCTTGAAGGGAAGGCAGGTAGGACAGTTGGGCAAATACACTTGGCACATCCTTCCAGAGGGGAAAGGCTGGAGGGGCTATTCCCAAGGAAGTGTCCAGCAAGGTGAGGACTTGAGCCAGTGTGGGGAAGGGTCCCGTGCAAAGGAGGAGATACTCACTCTTTGTTTGAATTCAGTCTTCTCCTCCAAAGTCATGGTGTCAGCCTTGGCAATAACAGGGATGATGTTCACTACCTTGCTGAGATGTTTCATGAACTCCAGGTCCAGAGGCCGCAGGCTGCAGCCAGGGAAGGAGCAATAGGAAAGGGGTCATTTTACCCTCCCTAGATGTCATACTAATGACCCTTCCAGGCATCAGTGCGTTGATGAAACCTCCCTTGGCCATTCTCTGCTTGCTACCACCATAATCTCTTCTCTTCTCTTGTTATCTAGACCCCTTTCAAGCCCCAAATGCGGCCTGCCCCACAGGCAGGATCCCTGGGCCCGTGGCTGACAGCAGTGCAGAGTGTTTATCTGCCACAGCAGCACTAGGGGATTGAGAAAGGCAGGAAGGAGGCTGTATACGTACGAGTGGCCTGTGGGAGAGATGAAGTAGAGGCAGCAGTGCACTCGTGTGTCTGGGATTCGTTTCTTCCTTGCAATATTCACCTCCTCTTTCAAAAACTTCTCATACTGCTCGTTGATGTATTTCTCAATAGGTTCCCAGCTGTTAGGGTGGGAGAGACAGATGAATAGACAGGTACAAATCTCCTGCTCCTGCTCCTGCCTACGGTGTTCCCAGCTCTGACAGCACTAAGGCGGGCTCTGGGGTAAGAAAAAATCCCCCACTCAGTACAGATGTTTGAGTTTCTATAGCTGAGATCAGGGGTTCTTGCAAAACCACTCTTGAAATTAGTGGTTAAATCCGTAGAAGGGGAAAAGAAAGAGACACTGGTAGCATAGTAAGGAGCTGCTGAAGGCTGCTCTTTGAGAGAAATATAGGGAGAAATGGAATTGGTTCAGTATGGGCAAAAGAACTTGAATCTGCTGAATTTCAGGTACAGGAATATATGTAGAATTTGGGGGAACTGTCAGGCTGGGAAGGGGATTAGTTTTTTTCTGACTCCCTGGCTGTGAGTGGTGTGACAGCATCACTGCATTGTGCAGGCATCAGGAGATGGCTGCAGGGTTGGGAGAGAAGGGGTGGGTGGAGGTGAGTGTCTGAATGAGGCCAAGGGTTTTTAAGGCACAGAAGCAGGCACTTGCTGTGTGTATGTGCCTACCTCCAAGCAAGCACATGAAACCAGGGCGCTCACAATTTCACATGCCCATGACTTTCCCCAGCCCCCGAGTGCAATAGGTGGGAGCTACTCTCTTTGCTGCATTAAATGCAGCCCTTTCTGGGGCACAGGGTCCTGGCTGGGTAACACTCACCAGTTCTCATTGTTGATCTGGTCCCCAAATCCTGGGGTGTCAATCACAGTCAGCTTCATCTTGACACCACCTTCTTCAATGACTGGGGAAGAAATTACAAACGATCATACACCTCCTGGGGACTTGCTCCATCATGAAATACGGCTCTGTGCCCTGCAAGGGAACAAGAGTGCTCTGCCCTTACCCCTGCCCAACAAGCACCAACGGGCCAGGCTGGGTCACTGCATGCCTGGACAGCTGTGATCCCACCTCCGTTCCCTACTAAAATGTTGATAACCTGTGCACTAAACCACTTTGTCACAGGAAAATGGATTTGGGCTCCCTCTGTGGCCTAAAGAGCTCTTGAGGATAATGGGAATTGCCCACCCTACAGCCGTGTGGTTCTTACCGTGTCCAATGGCTTTGATCTCCACCGTCTTGGGGATCTTCTCCTCACGGTTCCAGCCTGAAGATTTGCGGCTCACCTGGGATTTGAAGAGGGTGTTCACCAGCGTCGACTTCCCCAGCCCGCTCTGACCTGAGGAGTGCAAAGAGGAAGCTCGTGACATCTGCCACAGCCAGGGGACGTGGAGGCCCAGAGGACCCAGGAACCAGGCTGGTGAGAGAAAACTCTGGAGACATCTCCTTGCCTTGTGCCAGTTGCCCTGTGCCCTCACTGCAAGCCCTGCCTGCTCCCTCATACCTCCCAATGGGACTCGCGCTTCCACATGGCCTCTTGGGAGACTGTCCCACCATGGTTCCCAGGACTTCAGTTGATCCAAGCCTACCTACAACCATGATGTTGAAGTCGAAACCTGTCTTCATGGTCTTCTTGCGCATCTGCTCAATGATGGTGTCGATCCCAATGTAGCCCAGCAAGTTGGCATTAATGCCCATTGGCTTCATTGGCACAGCCGGTTTTTGCCGCGGCTCTGGGACCAGTTCAGACATGGCGGCCTCGTTTTTGCTCTCCACTGGCCCTGCACAGGGAGAAAGAATGAAAAAAGTCATCATTCGGGTGTAATGAAGACTTGCTGTCTTGTCACGAGGTGCTCCTTGAAGCGAACCTTGAAGTTCCTTGAAATTCCTTGAAGAACCTTGAAGAACCTTGTAGATTTTAGCAGTAAGACCCTTCATGGAGGAGCATCTAGTTTCTAGCATACCTTTCTATATATCATACTAGCTTCAGAAGTTGAGAAGTTGAGAAGTGGGACTCTTAAAACAGTGAACATACTAATGACTACCTCCAAATAACAGCAGCAGATCAAGCGCTGCTGACTTCACTGCTAATTAGAAGCTGTAAAGTCTGTGCACCTCCACTTTCTTTTCTTTTTCCCCATTCTCATGAAGACTACCAATATTTTAGTCCCTCCAAGTTAAGCACATGCCCTGAAATTTGAAATGGAATAGACTTCCCTTTCAAAAATGATCATGTCTCAAACCCTGGCATGGAAACAGAGTTTGAGATTTAATGCAAGGCCTCATAAGCTTGGCCACACCAGAGAGAAGAGCCCCTCTGTCCCACAGGAGACTGTGCTACTCACTGTGCTACGTGCTCTGAGCTCTTTAGAGGAAGGCAGGGGTGGAACCACCTCTGATTTTACCTCCAGCCTGTAGATCAGAGGTGTCTATCATGTCTGCCAAGGGTTTTTTCATCTTCACCTTTCATTCCTCACTTTCTCCTCCTTGTTTCTTCCACAGAAAACAAACCAGTAAAAGGGAAGGTCTCCCTGGCCTGCCTGCCCTGGCCTCCCTGCCCTTCCTTATCAGGTAAGGGCACACTCGGCTTGGGTCAGTCCTCACCTGCTTATCTCTGTCTCTTGTTTTTCTCATTAGCAACCCTGGCCACTCTGGGAAGAAGCTGGGTATTGGGAGAGAACGGGACACAGAGGAAAAGTTGCAGTTGATGGGGAAGGGAGGCTGGAGGGTTGAATCCAGAAAAGAAGATAAAAGGGATGGGAGCCAAATGCCTTCAATATACGAAACAGCTGCAAACTAGAGCCTCTCCAACTGCAATCACTTGGCTCCTTGGTGCTTTGTCTCACTTGATGGTTATTTTTTCAGGACAAGGACAGCATGCTTGGTAAGCACTTTCCTATTTTGGTTACCACTTCAGTTCAAGTAACCCACACTAAATTATTCCTTGTAATCTTTTTGATTTCTTTTTTTGCTCCTCTCAGCAGACCCCACTGGCTGCGCAGTAGAAGGCAAGTGGCCAGACAGAAAACTGTCCTTTGATGGGTGAGATGCCACTTGGAGAGGGGGACAGATCAGAGGTGGCAGAGGTAGGGACACTGTCAGCACCAGCCTGGGACACTGGTGGCATTTCAGCCAGGGCACGCAGAGACAGAAAGGAGAGCAGGGGGGTTTATTCAAGGACGGGGCTAGTCTGCGTGGGCAGATGGTGTCCCAGCCCAGCACTTCCATGTAAATACTTTGATGCAGATACAGAGGGCTGCTCTACGTAAGGAAAATTTTATGTTTTATGTAAGTTTTAATGTCCTGAGGTGTTACAGACCTTGCTGAAAGGCCACCCTTAGGGAGGAGAAAGGTGCCTGTATGCGTCTCGTTTTGCTTTAGAAGGTGTTTTATGCTAAACCGGGAGAAGCGGTGTCCCCTCGGAGGGGCCGTGTTGCACCTGTAGGAGCCCAGCAGCAGCCTCCCGTGCAGGGCACAGCCGGTAACGTCCTAAGGGCTTCGCCCCCGCTCCCTTTCACCTTGCTCAGAGGACAGACGTGCCCGGGGGACGTCTGTCCTCTTGGGCACCCAAGCCCTGATGATGACTATGGAGGAGGCCAAAGGCTGAGGGCAGACATGGCTATTGCTCGCTCTTCCTGGCCACAAGGTGCCAATTTTCCAATAAGAGAGGGGAGAGTTTCCCAGAGTAGGAGGCTCCCGTACTGCAGGCTGCAGGAAGGACTAGGGCATCTGCCTCCTGTCTCCCCCTGGCCTAAGAGCTCTTTGGACAGTTGCAAGGATCAGTGCATTCAAGGAAGTGAAGCATCTGGCTATTACGATAACAGGGAGTGAATAAAGCCCTGGAGGTAAATGAGGATCAGGTCAAGCAGGTGGGAAGGAAGACCAGGCAGCAGAGATCTCCAGAGAAGAGAGTGCAGGTGTCTGGCTCAATGATCTTGGAGGTCTTTTCCAGCCATAATGATTCCGTGTTTCCCTAAGCAGCCTCTCTGTGAGGCTGATGGTGTGGGGCTGAGCAGAACAAGCCAAGGGGCTTTGGCTGCCTGGCTGTCGCTTCTCTTTGAGGAGTCTGTTGCCCTCTCTGTTATTCCTTTAACTCCTTTTTCTTACACGGGGAGAAATAAGGAGGGAAGGAGCTACGAGCCGACTCCAAGGTTCACAGGAATGTTCGTGGCTTGTCCCTTACACAGCCCTGAGGGGACACTTTGCCCAGAGCTGCCAGATGCTGCCAGCTGTGCTGTGCACAGTGCAAGACTTGGCCATGTCTTTGCAGGCTTTGCTGCTGGAGCTGGGAGCTTGCAAAGTCTAGAGCAGGCTTCTCAGTGTTGGGTCTTGACCACCTGAAGAAAGTACTACAAAAAGCTCTCAAATCAGGAGAAAAGAACTCCTGAAGTCTCCTTAAATATTTCCTGGATTTCTGTCAGTGATTTGGGGGAGGGAGGGAGAGGGAAGTTTGGATTTCGGCTATTCCAGGTCTCAAAGCAGACAACATCCTTTCTCCTGCCTTCTCTCCCTGTGCCACCTCTGCAAGGCAAGCCCCCATTTTACAAAGAGGCAGCCAAGGGCTCAGCTTTGTGCATGCAATTTTCCAGCTCCTCCTGCCTTCCACGGCGGAATGCAAGGTGACAGCTGGGGAAGTGGCAAGGCCAGGGTGTACAGACAGAGGCACGAGAAACACCTTGAGGCAGGAGACATATCTACCCGCTCCGCTGGCAATCCCTCTGTCACGGCAGTGCTTCCAGTGCCGTGAAACCTCGCCGGGCTCCGAGCGGCTGCTCAGGGAGCAGCGTTTCACATCCGAGGCGCATCCTGCAGCCCCCCCAGCTGCTCCCTGGCCCTGTAATAAATTCACGATAGGGACGACGGTCGATGTGGCTGATAATGAATAGGGGATTAGGCCAGGTTAATGACGTGCATCCGCTGCTCGCATTACCAGCCTTCCCTCGGCTGCTTTGTTCTGGCTGCTGAGCAGGGGCTGCGCTGGGCGGCTGGTTGGTGGTGGCAGCCCGGCTCCCTGGCTCCCTCCTGGCGGGAGGCGACGGGAGGCGACGGGAGGTGGCGGGAGGTGACAGGAGGCGGCCGGGCCGCCCGCGGTACCTCAGGCTCTGGGAGGCCGCTGCACTCGCAGCGCAGCCGGCAGTGGGGAGGGCTGCAGCGGGGGGGGGCTGCAGCAGGGGAGGGGGCTGCAGCGCCCGGCCGGGGCAGGCAGGGCTGGGGGAGGCGGTGGGTGCTCCAGAGGCACCAGCGGGAGCCGCCGGCCCAACACTCAGCAGTCCCTGCAAACCCCTCGCCCGGAGGCAGTGAGCGTGGCTGGCAGCGGCCGCCGCTGCTGCAGGGCTCCGTGAGCATCCCGGCGTTCCTGGCAGGGCACCGAGAGTGCCCTGGCGTTCCCAGCAGCTGGCGCAGCCTTGCCAGATGTGTTGCAGGGCCTGCATGGCGGGGGCTTTGGTTTACTCCTATGGGGGGGAAGACTAGACCCGATAACCTAGATACAGCCTTGTCTCCTCCCCCTGCCTTCCCGTTCTTTGTCTGATGGCAACACGGAGGGAGGGGTAGAAACCATCCCTTGACAAGGAGACCCAGCTTCCAGCAAGGAAGGGCCATTTAACCCGCTCATAACGCAGCCACACGCTCCCTGTAGCTCCCGGTCCTTCGGCAAAAGGCATCCTGCTCCCGCGGGTCGCAGTGATGCAAACACGTCTCGCTGCAGCCGCCTGCACCTGCGCGGCCCCGGGCTCGCGTTCCCATCGCTGCCGGAGCCTCGCGGGCTGCGAGGGAGCCGGCGGCTGCAGCTGCAGCACGGCCCTCCCCGTGCCGGGAGCAGCCGCGCCGGCTCCCGGCTCCGCGCCTCACCGGGCATCTGCCCGTGGGACAACTGCCTTTGCCTCCAGCGCCACGATGATCCGCAGGGCATTTCTCCCAGCCACGCAGCGCCAAGGCCAAACCGTGCAGGACACGCCGCCTCACCTCAGCACGCAGAGCACACACGTTTTCTTTACCACAGGACCACCGGGCGTTTCAAGTGGTGCCATGCAACTTACCCCAGGCTGCAGCCTGCCTGGGGCTGCCTCCCCGTGGCTCCCTTGCAGCGGCACCTGTGCCTCGCAGAGGGCCTGGGCAGGAGCCCGGCGCTGCCGTAGGGCAGAGCGTGCGAGGCAGGAGCTGGGGCCGAGGGCCTGGGCACGGTCTCAGCGCGGCCGCCGCGGGGCCGCTCACTGCCTCAGCGCGGCCACCTGCACCTCCCTGCCGGCAGGACCGGCCCATGTGGATGCCGGGACACGGGCACCCCGTCCCCCTGCCCGCTAGTGCCAAGGGTGCAGCGTGTGCGGACACCTGGGATGTGCCCAGATGCACAGCAGGTCCCCAGGGCCCCCGCACAGGCCGCTTGTCAGCTGCGAAGCAGCTCGGAGGGTTTCCCTGGCTGGCCGGGATTGTGTCTTTCCTTCAGAGCAGCCCCTGGCGAGAGCGCCAGCCCCTCAGCCGCCTCCGCTCCTTCTCCTTGATGCCCGGCTGCTACCACAGAAACAGAAAGAAAGGGTAAAAGAAAAAACGCCTTAGGACCGGTTTCTTCCACTGTCCCTTGAAGGAGATATTCCCCTCAATGGCCAGAGCTGGGCACCGCGGAGCATGCACGCACGGAAAGCCGGAGCATCCCCCCGCATCTCCCGGCGCTGCGGAGCCCGGAGCATCCTACCTTTGAACATGAAGCTTCCTTTGTCTCCGATCCCTCTCCCAAGGGGCTGGGCTTCCCCCCAGTTCTCTAGGCTGGCGCTGGCGCAGCGCGGTGAGCCACCAAGCTCTGCTTTCACCCCTCTCTTCCTTTCCTGTCCTCCTCTCCCCCCTCCGCTTCCCCTCCTTCTCCAGCGGCTGTTTCAGCGGAGCGGGGATGCGGGTGCTGCTCCTGCTGCCTCCGTCATGTGACCTGAATATTAAACATCACTGCCAAATCTCCCCGCGCGCCCTCCCCCCGGCTCGGCGCGGAGCCTGCGGAGCCTCCCGCCCGGACGGGCAGGGGAGCGGGGCGGCCGGGACCCCCCCACAGAGGTGCCCACTGCTCCCTGCCCCACTGCGCTGTGCACAGGTTTCCTTGCTCCTTCCCTCGCTGTGTCCCGGCGGCTGGACGTGCTGCTCTGCGCAGAGCATCTCTGGATGCAGCCGCTTGCTCGGGGAGGGAGATATTTAACCGCTTGCGGTTTTGCTGTGGCAGCGCTGGGCGATGCCAGAGGTCTTGCTCCCTCTCCCTGTAGGAGACCCTGGGGCCTGCAAGGCCTCCTCCTGCTTTCCTGGAGAGAGGGAACTGGGCACAGCTCCTCACACCTGAATGGCCCCTCAGCTCGGCTTTGGGGGCATGGGAAGCCCTCTCTCTTTGGCACTGTGATTCCCACTGGCAAGCTCCTGGTGCAGAGGTGGAGCAGCACGTATGTGTGAGTGCATACGTGTGTGTGTGCATGGAGCAGTGTGTATGTGTGTGCATATGTGTGTGTGCAGATCAGTGTGTATGTGTGTGCATATGTATGTGTGTGTACAGAGCAGCATGTATGTGTGTGCATGGAGCAGTATGTACGTGTGTGCATAAATATGTGTGTGCAAGTGGAGCAGTGTATGTGTGAGTGCATACCTATGTGTGTGCGTAGAGCAGCGTGTATGTGTGTGCATATATGTGTGTGCAGAGCAGCGTGTATGTGTGTGCATATGTGTGTGTACATGGAACAGTGTGCACATGTGTGCATATGTGTGTGTGTGCACAAGGAGCAGTGTGTATGTGTGTGCATATGTGTGTGTGCATGTGGAACACTGTACATGTGTGCATATGTGTGTGCTTGCAGAGCAGCGTGTACATATATGCATGTGTGTGTGCACATGGAGCAGCATGTACATGTGTGCACAGAACTGTGTACATGTGCACATGTGTGCTGTACATGCAGAGCAGTGTGTACATTTGTGAGCATGTGTGTATGTGCTCACACAGAGCAGTGTGCAGGTGTGTGCATGTGTGTGCACATGGAGCAGTGTGTACATGGCTGCATATGTGTGTGTGCATGTGGAGCAGCATGCATGTGTGCACATGTGTGTGTGCACACAGAGCACCGTGTACCTGTGTATATATGTGTGTGTGTGCGCACAGAGCAGCGTGTGCTTGTGTACGTGTGTGTGTGTGTGTGTGTGCACGTGGAGCAGAGTGCATGTGTGTGCATGTGTGTATGTGCACGTGGAGCAGCGTGTACCTGTGTGCACGTGTATGTGAGCAGGCAGGCCCGCATGCCGGCAGCGGGCGAGCGCTGGCAGCATCGTCCCACAGCGCGCGCCTCGGCGTCCGGGCGCACGGATCGGTGCCCCGCAGGCGCGCGCCTGGCTGTGCCCGTGTGCGTGTGTCGGCTGTGCCCGTGTGCGTGTGTCGGCTGTGTTGGCTGTGCCCGTGTGCGTGTGTCGGTGCGCCGTGTGCCCGCGCCTGCAGAGTGCCGGCCGCCACGCGCGGCGCCTCCACGCGCGGCGCCTCCTCCTGCAGCCCGCTCGCCTGATCCCTGCTTTCGCGCACGGCTCTGCTCTGGGGATGGGGATGGGCCCTAATGTGGTACCGCGAGGAGCAGCCGCTGGCTGTCCCGGTCACAAGGACATGGGGAGGGCAGGATGGGTGCCCCTCTGCTGCCCTCACTTGGCACCACTTTGTCTCAGGGGATTATCCGCAGGTCCCGGGATTATCCCCTGCGTGGCTCGCCTCCCGCAGCAGCCGCGAGCCCGTTTGGGCAGCGCGGCCGGCCCGCTCCCACGCGGGCCCTTGCAGAGCGCGGCAGCCTGCGGCGCCGTGTGGAGACGCATCCCCCGCACACAGCACCAGCCTCCGGTGCCGTTGAGTGTCCAGTGCATCCCCCCTCAGCCGACCGCCTTTGCTTTGAACATACCCTGACCTTCCAGGATGTCCTTGCGTGGTCGCCCCACCTGCAGGGGCCCAGCTGCAGGGAGCCCCACAAGCTTATTCCCTGTGCAGGGTTTGGAGCACCTGCCTCCCTTTCCAACAGCAAAGAAAAACAAAACAAAACAAAACAAAACAAAACCATCCCAAACCTGCAGTGATGGAGCATTTAGAAATCCCGCTCTGCACTGAGAAGCTGCCTTCACGCCCCATCCCCTCGCAGGCTCCCGTGGAGCTGCTGGCAGGAACAGGTCCCGCGCTGTGCACAGAGATGCCCTCCCTGCATCTTCGTGCCCCCGCGTCAGACTCGCACGCTGGACCGGACCCGACCGGACCGAGGAGACCCACCGGTGCTGGCCACGCTCCGTGCAGCGGCGCTCGCTGGCAGCGCAGAGCCTGGCGCCTTCGCCGCCGTCTCAGCGCCAGCGTGGCCGTCGCGCCGTGGCCGAGGCAGGATG
>JAVCKT010024459.1:0-10236 GCA_032273925.1 Rhynchotus rufescens | reverse complement strand
TGCCGCTGCTGCCGCTGCCGCCGCCGTCGCCGCGCGGAGCAGCTCCCGGGGCGCCGCGAGGCGCTGCCGCTCCCGGGGGGCCGCCCAGGCGCCGCGGCGGAGCGTCACCAGGAGGGAGCTGCGCTTGGTGGGCGCCGCACCGTTCGCCGCGGCCCATGGCGGCCCCCCGGCTACGGAGGGCATGGGGGCTGGCTCCGTGGGGCCGGGGCGGGCGCCGATGAGGGCAGGGCCCCGGGACAGAGCCTCGCGGGCCGTTTCCCTCTGGGGGACCGGCGAGCCGAGGGGCAGCGGGACCCCCGGCACCGCGGGGCGAGCAGCGAGTGCCGGGATGCGGCTGGGGCCAGAGCAGGGCACCGAGGCGGGCAGACGGCGGCGGTGAGGGGCTGGCGAGAAGTCCTCGTCCATCCTGGGCGCCAACAGCCACGGCCTGGCCTGGAAAAACAAGCGGGAAGCATGTGCTCAGCACCCAGCGCTCACAGCCCATGGGCACAGCTTGCCCCGGGGTGCCCTGTGCAGGGCAGGGTCTGGTCCGATGCCCGTCCAGTGGATGCAAAGGGGGCCCAGCACTCACCTGGTGCCAAAACAGGGGCTGTGAGGGACCGCGTGGAGCCCGAGCGCCCGCCTGGAGCGCCCAGGGCACCGCGTCCGCCCGGCGAGCTCCCGGCCCGGCCGGCCCTCCATCCCTCCTCCCTCCAGCGGGCTGCTTCCTCCCGGCCCCTTGTCCTCGTAGGAGGTTTTCCCAGCTTTGTTCGAAGCAGTGGGAGAAGGCGACGCTCGGGAATGGGGTGGACGTGGCAGAGCTGGCGGAGGCGTAAAAGGCAGCTCTTAAGGAGCACCAGGGAAAAACAAGGGATCTGGGTTGGGAGGGAATGCGACTGACCGGCACTGCCCAGAGCGGCCTTCAGCCGCGTGGCGGCCAGCCCTGTGGCTCCATGTCTCCAGGCAGGGCCCGGCCGGCTGGGGACACCGGCCCACGCCGGCAGCTCCGGCGGGACGAGCCAGAGCCGCCTCCAGCCGCGACAAAGAGCCGCTTGTGGCGGGCCCGGGCAGGCCGAGCACCGCGCATTGCAGCCATTCCTGCGCCCTGCGCCAGCGCATTCCCGGCCCGGCGGCTCGCGGGCCCCGCGAGGCCGCCCCGTGGGGCCCCCCAGCCCGGAGCACGCGGCCCGGGCGCCCCGTCCCTCTGCTGCGCCGCTCGCAGCAGACGCTGGAGGGAAACCCTGGCCATAAACCGCCTGCTCTTGGGCAAATGACCATGATTTGAGAAGAGTACCACTGAGTTTTTGAAATATTTTCTCACTTTCTTGTTTTATTCCCCATTGAGGAAGGCATCGTTTGCTTCTCAGGTGTTTGTTGAGGCTTTAGCCCTGTATTTTTTTTTAATCTGTTTTTAGTTCTTCTCTATTATTCCAATTCCTTTCTAATGCCATTAGCATTTGGCCTTTTTCAGGATTTAAAGTGCACACGTTACAAGCAGTCAGTGGGTTACTCTGCATCTGCATCAAAAAAAAATTCATTTTGAAGAGCAGTGCAATAACTAAGTAGGAAAAAGGACAGATGTTTTGGTGGGAGGCATGAGCCAAAACATTGGCAAACAGGACAAAAAGAGAAATGGGGTGGAAAGTGAAAATAAAAGCCACCACAATATGTATGTTTATGTCTTTTTCCTGAAATAATTGAAATGTTCAAAAAGCCCTGCGGCCGTGACAAACGTGCCAGGGGCTTACAGCTGGGCTGAGAGCACGCGTGGAAGTGTCGTGGGTAAAGAAGGGCTCGGCACTGTGTAATTGCTTCGTTTCCTTCAAGAAACAGAGAAAGGGAAGCTGAAAAAGAGCAATCTGATGCTCTTCGGTGTTTCCAGCATTAAGTATCTTCTCTAATGCCTCATCCAGTTTAACTCGGTGTCTGAGACTATTTCACTTTCCCTTGAGAGAATCTTTATAGCTGCACAGATATCACGGGGAAGAAGCAGTCTCAGTTTTCACTCAGTGTTTTCCTTTTCCTTAATTACTCCCAGATAACCCCTTAGTATACATAGCAGAGAACTGCTTAAATAAAGAGCTACCCTACTTTAAAGGGAATCTAACTAAGAGCTAGTCCTTGCTGGCTAGTCTTAAGACGGAGGGAGGCAGCTCCCAGGGAGAACAAAATGAAAACAGAGCAATGGAAATTGTTTACACATTTATTTCATAGTAGAGGGCTTTGACACTATTAACAATAATGTTCTTAGTAGCCATGAAAAGTATCTGATTTGACACCATCAGAGTTAAAGAGAAGGAAACAAGACAGAGTAGCTAAATAAGTAGTTTGCAAAATATTCAGTAGACCTTGGAAGTTGGTCTTGCTTCTTCTTTAGCTCTTGGGATGAAGTCAGGGCATCAGGCAGATGAACACAGAGGGACTGGGAATGTCAAAGGCAATAGATACTCATAAGATCACTTCCCAGTCCTCCTCCTTGCCCTGGCAAAGTTGTTTCCTCTGGCACCATCTCCAGCAGTTGGTCCTGCCAAGTGCTTAGTGCCAAATAAATGCACTGGTGCCCTCCTTATTTCTCTATTGAGACATTCAAGCCCCAGGATTTGCCATAGAAAACTGAACAAAAAGGCAAAAGCAAGCGGGACAGGGCTGAACTACTTTCCTCTTTTTTGTTCAGGTTTCTATACAGAGCCCTGGGTGCAGAGGAGATGAAAGCAGGCAAGATTGCACACAGGAGATCATGCAGAGCAGGCAGGAGATGCCAAGGGGCCAGCGAGAGCCAGCAGACCCACGGCAAGCCCGTGGCAGCCCAGCCTGCGAGCTTGCTGCAGAGCACCCTCGTGCAGGGCGCACTCCCACGGCACGGCGTGCTGGGCCTTTCACTTTACTGGATTAGTGGCCTTTGGATTTCTCTTTTGCCTCAGCAGGTGAAAGTGCCAGAGCAACTTGTGTTGGTGGAGGCCACGGTGGCCAGCGCCAAACTGCAGGCAGATGCTGACTGCAGCGTGCCAGAGCCTTCATCATCCTGCCCACGTATGTCCCTCCGGGCTTGGAGAAGTCCACTGCTGGGGCAGAGGCAGGTTTACCTGTGGGGTTGGGAGAGGCCTTTCTGAAGATCCAGGCCAAACATTTTGTAAACAGGCAGCTGAACCAGCAACCAAACCTTATGTTTTTTAGGTGAGAATGACTGGGAAATGCCAAGCCATGGGAACCAGCTGCTAACAAGCAACCAAGCTGGAAACACCAGGAAGATCCACATGCATGAGAGGGATTTCCTTACCGTAAGCCGGCTCAACAGACAGTCTTGTCGCACAGGGACAGCCTGGCCTGTCCCCAACCTCGCTCTCTACTACCTGATCTCTACTACAAAAGCTTGTACTGCTACCCCGTTATTCCGGCTGCAGTATGTTGCATTGCAGCCCTAGCTGCCAGCAATGACGGGAAGCAGGTTTCCAAGCTGACCCTTGGAGACTATGTCTGTATTGTGCTGGAGGGCTGCAGATATGATCGGTGCAGCTGGGGACGGTGAGTGATGCCATGCAGTGCAGCCCTGTGGTGTTTCCCTTCCACAGGCCTGGACCAAAACCGAGGAAAAAAGACCGAGATAAAAAAACACCCGGGAGGTGCCTGTTTCAACCTGCACCTGTGCTCGCTTTCAGCACAGGAATCGTCCCACTCATTTCACTTGCCTGCGGAATGAAACTCCCCAGGCCAGGGCATCAAGATCTCTTGCATCAAGAGCTCTGCTTTTGGCTGAATGGAGGGACTCTCTAATTTTCAGCCTGGCTCAAATACAGCAGAAAACTCTTGCCGTTTTGCTGAGAAAGAAAATGGTGATACCATGGCAATTTGGCATATGAAAAGCATCAGAAAGACCTAGGCTATTTACAAGATTCCCTGCCCCGTTCCCTACTGAGTCAAAACCCTTGGATCTAAAAATTAACTTTCTCCTCATAGAATTGCCAGGAGAACATCACTCAGCTACAGCAGTCCAGTGCACTCTCCTCCCCTCGGTAATGGAGGAGAAAGCCTCTGCCGACAGTTTCAAAGGAGAGTTATTGCACGCTGCCCACCTCTTCTTGGAGGCTGAGCAACACCATCCCTCCTTTGACGAGCTGTGATGGAAGGAGGAAGCCTTTTTCCACAGCTGGATCGAGCGTCCTGCTGGCCAAAGGAGCCTTTGGGGTCTGTGGCACAGAGCTGGTGCCTGGGGACGTGGATGCAGCACGTGCAGGTGGCAGTGTAAGTCGCTTGGACGCATGGACACTGGTGTTGTGGTGGCTGGCTTATACCCTCCAGCGTACATGCGATGGGGTACAAGACACCTATACAACTTGCGTATATAAAGAGTGTTTTCTGGGTGAGAGGAGGAGGGATTGCTGTGACAAGGGCTCTGTGGATGGCACAGGACAGCAGCACCATGTACCTCCACACTGGCTGGGCCAGCAGCAGCTCATTACAGTGTCCTGCAGAGGCGGAGGCAGGAGCACAACACACAACAGTGACGTGGCAGCATGATGTGCACCAGTGAGGACCAGGTTTGGCACTTGGCAAAGCCTCCTGTCAGGGGCTCAGGGCTCCCCCAGGGCTTACTTTGCTCCCTGGGCATTGCACACCACTGGCGGGGAGGGAAAGATGCCAATGGCCCAGGTACTCCCAGCTTCACATCTTCTTACAGTGCTTTGGTAGCGGGTCAGCCCCAGGGGAGTGAGGAAAGTGCAAATACTGCAATATGAACATGGGATTTTGTGCGAGACCCACATCATACAGCTCAGATCCGGAAATCACAGGCAGTGCAACAGGTTCAGTTCACTGAATGGCTCGGTGTCCCTTCTCAGAGACAGGCAGAGAAAGGGTGTTGAGGGATGTCTCACAGCTTGCAGTGAGGATGACAGTGAAGGGAGAGTAGCACCTGGGGCTCCAGGTATTCGCTCAGGACGACTCTGGTGTGCAGGGGACCAAACAAGTGCAAATGTGCAAATCAATTTGTAGAAAAGTGCCCCATCTCCTTCAGTAGCAGAGAGGAGCAGAAGACCAGGTGCTTTGTGGTGCACCAGGAGAGGCTTACGAAATCAATCTGGCAGCACCGCTTCATGGAGCGCTGCAGAATGTCTCTGCTTAGCACAGGGCTTGGACAAACCTCTTTAGTAATGATCTTAATGTGAATGTGGTGCTTATGGCAATGCCAGGTTAGAGCTCCAAACTCTGAGGCTCCAAAACAGACAGAAGAAAGCAGTGCAGCTCGAGCAGCAAGAAAGGCATTCAGTCTCCGGGGCTGTCAGTCCTCGGCCCCTCTGCGCAGGGGTAAGCTGAGGTGAGCTTACCAGCAAGCTTACCAGCACATTGCCAAGGGTGATTGCTGTGAAGAGCTCCACCGAGGCAAGGAACCGGGCTGAAAGCCACCAAATTCATTTCACCAAAAACACTTCTCTGACTTAAGCTGAGTGGATTAGGTTTAACCCAGCAACGAGGAGTAAAAGGCTCTGTGTCCTCTTGGAAGGCCAGTATCCTTGCAGAGACCTTTCTTTGTGAAGGCCATATCAAGACACGGTGTCTCAATCTCAACAGTGACTAACAAGACGTCTTTTTGCTTTAGTGATTCATCAGTCCCAGCCATCAGAGATGCAGGAGTCCCTGCTGGGTAAAGGGTTGTGGGCAGGTGGAAAGTCCTGAGCCTGCAGTGCCACACAGACATTGCTTAAGGGTTGAAGGGAAAGAGAAGTGAACGGTAAGATTCACATAGCAGCAAAGAACAAAGCATTGATCCACCCCACTTGCACGTGGCAGACCTGCCATCCTGACCAAGGCCTGTGGATGTCCATCCACGCAGGAGAGGCTCTTCTGGATGCAGCGTGCAGAGCTCACCCCTCGTGGGCAGCGTTTTAGACCTCAGGCACCCCAAAGGCGAGGTTGTCCCGAATCATCAGCGTCTTCCGCAGGTCCCGTTCCATGATCGGCCTCTGCGTTCGCCACTTATGGGCTTCCTGGAGGCCCGGCTCGAAGTAGTAAATGCAAGCTCCAAAGCCCACCAGGATGAGAATGGAGATCATCAGGTACACGGGCACGAACCAATCCAAGAAGTGGGGCATGGCTGCCAGAGAAAAGGCAAGAAAGCTCTTGTTGGGGGAGCGCCTACCGAAACAGCTCCACCAGGCTGCACCACGCCAAGCCACAGAACCACAAAATCGCCCAAAATCCCTCTGGGGATCTTGCAGTTCTTGGTTCACCACTGGTTTTTGCCTTACCTGTCCTGGTCTCTCACCTTTTTCCCAAGGACTTCCAAGACTCCTCATGTTTTTTTTGCAGTGGTATTCAGGAAGTGACAGTTGGGTTTATTAGTAGAACTTAGTACCATCCCCAATCTTTATGAATTCTGCTTTTTGGTCTTGAGGACCCAGGTCTCTGGTTTGCACTTGTTGCCATCTGCAGGTTTAGGCCTCGCATCACCTGCTGGGGCAGCAGTGACTTACCTGGAGCGGCCGGTCTGCCTGGCCAAAAAGCCTCCGTGAGCCACGTTCCTATTCCAGATCAGCACTGCCCTGGGAAACACAGAACAACAGGTCCATTATGGGCCCAGCTCACCACACTATCACCCCCGCTGCTAAGAAACAGCAAGAAGGAAGGATCAGACACCCCGCTCCAGCCGTCAGCACTCAAGTTTCCCTGAAGCAGTGGACGGGGAGAGAAGCCAGCAGCGAGCCAGACTGGATGACAGCGAAAGGATCAGCACGGAGGCACAAAAGGCGATAGTTCAAGTACATGTTTGGAAACTGTTGCCCTGGGGTGCTGCAGATGCAATGCCCCTTGCCTTCAGCGCAGGCAGAGCTGGGCCTTACTGAATCCTGCCTTGTGAGAGACCTTCAGGCTGTCACACGTGAAGGGCCTCCTTCAGAGTCAGCACCGTGTTGCTTGCAGCTCCTGCTCCTGCCCTCCCTTGTGCAGGCCCAGGAAGGCCGGGCTGGGAGGGCTCTGCACGGCTCGCCAGCCACTGCTGCCCACCCTGCCCCAGGCCAGTCCTTGGGATTCCTTCCCCAATGCTGCCGCTGCGGCTTCCCACCAGGATCCCCTCCACGTGCTCTGGAAGCAAACGCCTCCTGACACCAGCTGTGCCCGCCATAGGGGCGCATAACATCTGCCCCTTCCAACGATTTGGTCCTGTGGCCCCCGTTTAGGAAGGCAAATTCCTGCAGGCATCCCTGCTGGCGCAGAGCAGGAATGCACACAGCTTTACCTGGCAATTATTTCTCACTCTGATTTCTGTGACACAGTAAGTGCTAGTTAGTTTGCCATCACATTAACTGATTTCACACAGAGCTTGCTGGGGGGGGGGTTTATTTATTTATATTTTAGTACCAGGGCAATCAATTGATTCAAATCTGCCCAGAAGCACTTGTCTGCTGAATGCATCCTGCAGTGAGAGGCCCTGTCCTCGGCTGCCAGCACAAAGACTATCAGCAGGAAGCACGAGAATGAACAGGACATTTCATTTCTACCCTATAAATCACGTTTTCTGTCAAAGGGTTAGATCTGAAACTAGCAGGAATTGTTGCTAAGATAAGCAAGAAATTGACAGAAGTAGAACGGAAAAAAGAAATGAAAGAAAATAAAGAAAGATTTCCCTGTGCTTAGAGGCACAGATATTGGATATTTACTTGCCCCCCTTGCAGGATGGCAGAGACATTAGTGCATGTTGTTCTCTGCTTTAGCAGCCATCATTTTGCCTACCTCCAGCACGGCCACTACTGTCACCAAGTCCTGGAGGGTTTTTGCCGTCTTCCTCTCACTCCCTTTTGCCCGGACCCCACTTGTCCTGGTCACACATGATGCCGCCTCCACACTGCTCAGCCACCGTTCGGCTGGGCATGAGGACATATCCTCAGCACTGCTCCTGCCTTTCCATTGCCAGCCCCTCGTTTCTCCAGTAAATGAGTCGGGAGATTACATAAAAAGCCCGGGCCGAGGGCTAGGACCCCGCAGAGGCACCGTGGAGCGCCCCGCGTGCCGCCCTCGCGGTTCCCTCTGCAGAAGTAGCT
The DNA here is from genome assembly GCA_032273925.1 of Rhynchotus rufescens. NCBI lineage: Eukaryota > Metazoa > Chordata > Aves > Tinamiformes > Tinamidae > Rhynchotus > Rhynchotus rufescens. Next base: position 2,227 of record JAVCKT010024459.1, on the reverse strand, counting down.
CCTGTTTCTTCACGTGCTGCTGCTGCCTGACCAGGTCTGACAGGCACCCCGGCACCCTCCCCGCCACGCCGCTGACAGAGCCTCCTACAAACCCCTTACCCAGCGGTGAGCAGATGATGTAAATCCCTACCCAATTTAATGCAGGAAAAGACGGGGTTTGGGAGCCTGGGAAGGTAGCACCAACTCACCCCCCCACACAATGGGTTGCAAATCAACAACCTAAATTCCCTTCCCCACCGTTCACCTTCAAAATCCAAACGTGCCGCTGCCATTCCATAAGCACCACGGCCAAGAGCAGCCCCACACAGTGCCCAGGTTGTCCTTCCTCAGCGCCGGCAGAGCCAGTGTCTCCAGCTCCTCGGGGCCAGCTCCTCCTCAGCCCACTTGTCCCGGCAGCCCTGCCAAGGAGCTTCCCTTCCCGGGGGAGCTCTGCGGATCCGCAAGGTGTCCCAGCTCTCGTTGCCGCTGCCTCCTTTTCAGCAGCGGGACACCTGGGCCCTCCCAGAGATTAAGAACCCCAGTATCCTGCTGGGACAGCTCCTCGGAGCGCCAAGGGGACTGATCCATGTCAAACACGTGTCCCTCCCACCGCTCCCCTTCAGATGCTGCCCCGGGAGCTCTCTGCCCATCGCCACAGCCCCGGAGCTGTTGGCGGCGGCAGCACACAGTGACTTTGGCCTCAAAGCTACGGGATGCACAGTCAGCAGCACTGAAAAGGTTCGGCTCCATTTTTCCTGTACCAGATCTAGCCCATGCACCCAAACAGGTTTATCCCGACCACGTAAGATCACGCTGGGACAGGGCACCCCGGGGGGAAGCTGCAGCTGGGGCAGGGCACTATGGATGGCAGGGCCAGGCCCCGGACACACGGCATCCCACCGATCCCCGCTGCCAGCCCTGCAAGGTGCCACCTACCTCCTTCCGCGGGCGCGGGACGGCGGGACGGCGGCATGGGGCTGCTCTGTTTGGCATCCGCAGGGCCCGCGCGGGAGCAGTCAGGCTCGCTCCCCTCAACACGGATTTCCCTGCGGTGCCAGGCAAAGGGAGCCAGCTCCGGGAGAGCCGGCGCGACCGCGGGAAGAGATGGGAGCGGGGCGGGAGGAGGGCCGGAGACGGCGGGAGCGCGCGGGGCTGGCGCGGCGGCCGCGCTGCCTCCCTCCCTGCCCGGCCTCTCCCCTCCGGCCTCCCCGGCTGCTCCCTCCCGCAGGAGGGAGCGTCTGCGCCCAACTGCATCCCAGTGCCGCGGGGAGCAGGCATTCCTGTGGCAGTCGTTATGGCAACCGGCCTCCCGCTCCGGTACCCAGGGAGAGGCAGGAGCCGGAGCGATGCTCTCCTTCCGAGAGGCAGGAGCCGGAGCGATGCTCTCCTTCTGCCGGAGAGGAGCGCGGGGGAGCAGAAAGGGCTCCCTGTCCTCCAAGGAGGAAAAGCCGGAGCCGTTTCAGAGGGAAAGGAGCTGAGCATGGGAAAAGGAGGTGGTGGGCACTGCTCTTCCAGTAGGAGGGCAAGGACAGGGCGCGGGGCTGGCGGAGGAGGACGGACAAATGTGTCAGTTGGGTGCATGGAGCTTTGTGGGATTTTAAGGCTCTGGTGTTTTCCAGGTGCACCTGCCCCATGGCATCCCACGGTGATGCGAGCGGCTGGAAGTTCGCCACGGGAATAGAGACAAGAGGCATGGAGAGGGGCTGATGGAAGGAGCACATTAACACCATTTTTAGGATTTTTTTTTTTAATAGGTGAAAATGAATCTGTCAATTTTTTGGCTAGAATATCTCAAAGAATAAAACAAATAAAAAATGTTATTTTTTGAAGTAATACTTTTGCTTTCAACAAAATGCTTCTTGTTTACAGAAGCAAAGCTGGACTCCACAGTTGCTGCTGCTGACAGAAATCGTCGTGCTGAAACATCTTCTGCTTCGGCTTTTCAGTAGCACAGAGGAGAAAAAAATCACCGTGACTCGAAAGTCAGTTAGCATGAAAACATTTTAACCAAATCAGTCAACGGAGGCGCTGCAGCCAGGGAGCTCCTGCTCCGCGCCAGCCGCTCAGCCCTCCCTGCTCCTTCACTGACACCTGTAGCCCTGCCGGACACACTGCAGGGATGCTCGGGAGAGGCGGCAGGGCCAAGAAACGGAGCTTCTCGAGAAGCTTCTCATGGAGCTTCTCGAGAGGGTCCAGAGAAGAGCAACCAGGATGATTAAGGGAATGGAACATCTCTCGTACGAAGAGA
>JAVCKT010024458.1:0-14327 GCA_032273925.1 Rhynchotus rufescens | reverse complement strand
CAGAGGACGCAGGAAAGAGAAGCCAAGACAGGAGCCTCATTAGACCCTGCTCCAAGTTTCCTCAGGAGGTGCTGGCTGAGGTGGTAAATATTTTATAAGGGGAGCTCCCTTCTCTGCATGGCTCCTTGTGACCTCTCTTGAGCTAATTACTTGTTTTGTGGAGGGAAACACTGCCTATTTTAGCATTAAGGAGTCCTCCCAGAAAACAAAGGGATGCTGCGGAAAACAAAGGGATGATCCATTGTGTCTCCATGTAGCACCAGGGCTGTGGTGAGAAGGGCTGGTGCAAGGAGAAGCTGCTGCCTTGGTACATGGGACTACCAGCCATGGGGGCCCATGGCAGAGCAGAGGCTGCTGAGGAAGCTTGGAAAGCGAGGAAATCAGGAAATAATAATAGGAAGGGACGAAAAGGCAGCAGGAGAAACACCCTGCCCACCTCAGCCTCCTGTGCTGAAGCTGTTTGGAAACCCTCCTGCTCTGGTCCCAAAGGCAGCGCGTGGAAGCAGCTGTTTGCAGCTGGAGCAGGCGGACCAGCCAGTCCCAGGCCAGTGTCCTCGCCACGGTCCAGGTGAAAAGCGCTCAAAGGACCCGGGCCACCCAGTTAATGAGCACATGGACACCTCTCCCCAGCAGTTTTTCCAGCATTCCCATCCTCCAAGTGCCCTCCCAATGCAAAGGCCTCTCTGCCCGAGACATAACATTTTCCTAGACTCAGAAAATCCTCACTGATCTTTTAACAGGATTTCCCATGGGCTGGCTATAATGTGGATTAGAAAAAATAAGCCCTGCTTTGCTTTTTGCTGGCAGCCGTGGGCACGGGCTCCATGCAGGCTGCTCTGGGCAAGAGGCTGAGAAGGGGTGAGGCTGCAAAAGAGCAACTTGACATGAGGCTGCCACCAAATCCTGCAAAATCCGGTGCGCTTACAGCCTGGGCTAAAGACACTTTTGCAAAAAGTGTTTTCTGCCAATACCTCCCACTTGCCTCCCTAGCCTCACAGCACCTCCTCTTTACTCATTCCAGATAGCTGCTCAATACTAGAAGAGGATTTCCCCCTGCATCCTTGGGTCCCATTCCCGCTCCTGTTCCCCTTATCCCGGGTTCCCTGCTGTGTGCTGCCCCTTCCTGCAGCCCCTTGCACACTGCACAGACCTCCCTGGCATCGCTGCATCCAGATGTGCAGGCACCAGGTCCAGATCTGCTCCTGCCCACGGCTCCTCCAGCCCCTGTGCCTTGCTGCTGCCCCCAGCACGCTGCACCAAACCCAGGGGCAGCAATAGCCCCCAAATCCTAAAATCTAAAGCACTAATTCATGCCTATTTGCTGCTAGTTTGCAGGTGAAAAATTACTCCCTGTAACAGAGTGGTACTTGTCACCCCTTGCCAAAAAGCTTCCCTTTTCTCCCCCCATTTTCTGTCCTCCCTCTGCACGCGTGTGCAATAAAGAGAGAAAGGGAAATAAAGAGGAAAAAAAGCTGGCAGGGTTAAGGCTTTCCCCGTCATGTTCGTTCCCTTCCCTGCTCGAGACAGCTAATGAGCCGTGCGTGGGCGAATGTCTCCTGCACCGCGCTGGATCTGCCCGCGCCGCCCAGAGCGTCCGCTCTCCTGCTGCTCTGTCCCGGGCATCAGGATGCAATGGGAGCTGCTCCTTCCCCTCCGGAGCAGGAAGCCCAGAGCCTTAAGACCACCCTACCCCCCTTTTTTTTTTCCCCACTCCCCAAAGTCTCCAGCAAGATGCTCCCCATTTTCCATCCTCCCCTCGTACAAAGGTGCCCCAAAAGGAGCTTTAAAATGTTCACTGAAGGTGCAGGTGCTCATGAAATCCCTGTGCAGCTGCTTTAAGCCATGTGTTTTTGCATGCTGCTTTGCTCCCCGCTGTAAAAGCTGCTTCTCCGTGCTAATCCTCTCCCCTTCCCTTCAACGAGCTGCAGGGATCCACGTGAAATGAGCCGGGCAGATCTCAGCTCCCTGGCACAGGCATACGGAGGGAAGGGGCACCCACATTTCTGCCCTAAGGACCTCAGAGAGGAGGTTTTGGCACCTTCATAAGACCAGATTTATCCTGTCTGGGACCCACAGGCTCAGAAGGGTTTTTTGACAGAAGGGGACAGCGCGCTAAGGACGGGCATTTTTCTGTCATCAGCATTCTTAGGGGATTTTTGAGCCAAGCATTTGTTTTTCTGCAATGAACTTCTACAAGACTACTGCTTTTTCACTTTTCCATCCTTTTCCAAATTCTCATGGGAAAAAAATCAGAATGAGGCAATTTCTGCAGAATCAAGCTAAAGCTCAAACAAATTCATCATTCTTTTTAGCCCAAGACCCGTTAGCTGCAGGGAAGCTCCACAGATATCCTAATTCATCTGTCTCCAAGGCTGTGAGTCCACACTTCACTTCCAGCTTTGGATATTTACCTGGACTTGAAATTTCCTGGATCCACTTAGTGACTATTTTGTCAGTGTATTGAAAGCAAAAGTTAACATTTTATACACAATTATCTAAGAAACAGGACACCCACCAAAAAAAGTCTTTGCACAAACCTCCAGCAAATGCAGCAGCTAAAAATAAGCTCATTTCCTGCAGCCCAGCCTCATACCTGCTGTTGGAAACATGAATCATGCTGCCAGCAAGAGATCAACTCCAAAACACCAAGAGCACCTTCAGCTTGGGAAGCCTAGTTGGAGATTGCTGGGTGGGTCCTTATGGATCACATGCTCTCTTATGGAAGGGGAAGGAACGAGAATCAAAGCGGCAAACCCAGTGCAAATCAACCCCGGCTGAGTTGTCCACCTGGTGTTGATCAGGAATCCACAGGCTGCCATGGAGCCCTGGTGATTCATAGCAGCTGACCTAATTTTTCCCTTGAGAAGACTATAATGGCCTTTGATTTGGGGCAATGTGGGGAGAGCAGTGGTGTGGTGACTCTGGCATGTGCTAAGGGCTCTGTCTACCAGAGCTCACACCTTGTAGAGGAATCCAGGAGGAGGTAGCACCTTCCTCTGCTATTTCCTCACAGCAACAACTCATTTGATGGTGGTTTCCTCTCTTCCTCCTTGCCCCCATCATGGTTGCATCCAACTGTAAGTTCAGCAGTGTCTTATATCCAGAGAGGACCTTTGTGGACCAATTAAATCAATACCTTAGGGTAGTAGAGTCCTCGCTGATTTATTTGCCCTCGCTCAGGTCTTGCCCTCTTCCCTGCTATAGTTATTTTACAGACTTCTCATTTATTCATTACATTTGGAGCCTTGCTGACTTCCTCCAGAATGGCCAAAAGTGAAGACTTTTGTAGCTAAAACAATAGCGAGCAAACCACTACAACGGTTGGACATTGTATTGGGAGAGACCCTTGGGATCACTGGTCCTGCTCAAAGCTCTCAGTTTCCTGGCCAAAACCGTGCTGAGCTCCACTATCCACCTACATGAACTTCTTGCTCTTCTCATTTCTGTGTGCTGTGCCATGGTTCAAAACATCTGCCTGATGTCCAGCCTATGTTACAAGAGCAGCTCATCCCATTTCACTGCTCCCACATAGTTGTTCTCCCTGCTAGGTGCTCATATATACATGTAAAGAGCAATCGTGGCTCTGCAGTGCTCGTACTGGTAGGTGAAACAGCCCCTCATCATCTCCCGGCGGTCAGGTCCTGGCTGAGCTTATACCATTTGCTTCAACCAAAATTTCCTCTCTGAGCCAGATCTGCACAGTTTGCAGTGGGGATCCCATCAGTCCCCTATGCAGCAAACATCTCAGATGAAACATTTGAGGAATATTTTTGCCTTTTTCTTTTTTATCTCAGCTTGTTTGTAAGTTGTCCTTTGCTTTGATCTCAGATAGCGATTTCTATTATGGTTTTCTGAGGAAAACGCTGTGTACACTTACACAGGATACGGGGCGCGCGTGTGTGTTGAAAGGAGATAGCCAAATAAATGATGAAAGCAAAATAACGAGGCCAGGGCTCGGTGCGTGAAGGATTCCCCCTGAGTCCTCTTCCCCTTCCCGCTTCGTGAGCGTTTTGCAGCCGTCTCCATGGGATTAATCACACAGCAGGCAGAACTCAAGGAGTGCAATGTCAAAACTTCCAGCCTTAGCGCTGACAAAATCCAGCGGTCGACAAAATCCCGCAGAAAATCAGCACGGGCAGAACTTGGGATGTCCCTGGGAGCCCCAGGAGACCCCTGCGCTCACTGGCTTGGGCACCATCATCCCCATCCCTCGATGCAAAGGGCACTTGCCGTCATCCTCAGTTTACTTTCACACCTAGCTTGCAAATCTCACAGTTTCATTTCTGCTGCCGCAAAGAAGCATTAATTAACGGCAATTTTGCCATCAGCTGAGCTTGAAGAGAGCAGCCAGCGAAGCGTTTGCATGTTCACGAGCTGGTTCCGCAGCCCGGGAGAGGTGCTCGCCGCTCGGCGGGGTGAGCGCAGCCCACGCGCGGGGACCCTGCGAGCCCGGGGGCCTCGCTCGTGTCCCCCAGCTGGAAGGGTTGTTGCTTGTTGGTCTTGCACGTCTTGCAGTGTGCTACTTGGTTACTGCTATTTTTTAGCTTGGTTTCCCGAGGAAACAAGGCTGACGTGATTACTGTGTGTGCACATGGGAGAGAAAGGGTTAGTTTCCTTCTAATAAGTTTTGAACTTACTGAGGAGTTGCATCCAAATTAGCTGCAATTTTGGATATAACTTTCATGAAAATAGGCTGCAAAGAGGATAAAAAAAGTGCTATTTATGGCCCAGTTGAGCAGAAGCCTCAGCCAGGGAGGGCTCAACCCCAGATTTCAGGCTCTGGGATCTCAGTGCCACCTGCCTGGCTTTCTGCTACCCATTTTCCTGCTTTATCTCAATGTGTCCTTGCTTGGAGAAACTGGATTCTCCTTGCAAGGCTTCATTTTCTTGAATGCATTAAGGGAGGAGGTCAATGCTTGTTGGTCCTCTCATCATCCTGGCAAGTGGTGGGAATGGTGATGGGTGCCCCACCTTACCCATCACCACAGCAGTGCCCTAACCACAGATTTCATCCCTACTTGCCATCCACTGCACTGTGCAATGAATTCCTAGAGGGAAAAGCATGGCAAACCAGACCCCTGGTGCCCACCTACCTTAAGGTGATGGTAACTACTTCTCTTAACCTTTAATGAAATCCAGCTATTGCTCCTGCCATCCCAGCCACCCCAGACTTTGGCAGGAGACACCCTGCATGGCTGCTGAACGCTCTTGTGATGCTCCTTCAAGCAATGCTACCCTACCACTCTGGCAGCAATGAAGTATTTATGTTTGCAAAATGCATAATTTACCCATACATCGCATTTACAAGCCAGGCTGATTTCTCATGAGTATATGCATATGTTTACCCAGGTACCCATACCTATATATTTAGCTGCATTAAAAAAGACGTGCTTTGATTGCATCTGATTTGCCAAGTGATCGAGCTTCCTCTGCATCTGTAGCCCATCCTCATCACTATTTACCACTCTCCCAATCAGTTGTCTGCATTCTTTATTAGAAATGATTTGGGGTTTTCTTCCAGGTCATTGACACAAGTATTGACAAAGCAGTGGGATGAGAAGCCATCCTGAAAGGCAGCAAGGGCAGATCCTCCATCAACACGGATGCTCTGGCAGGGGTTGTATCTGGAGATTGTATTGATGCCTATTTGCATTTGCTAATTAGGAGTCACAGAGGTTTTGACGAAGATTTCCAGGGTGGTAAAACTCAGATCCATGGGAGCTGTCACCCCTGGCTGCACAAATTGAACTGTGCTGAGTTTTCTCAAGGAGATTTTGCATGGAAAGCAGTGCCGGGCAGAAGCATTTAGTTTGCATTTAGTTTCATGGGAAGTTGCTTCTTCCACTTGGTTTTTCCCTCTGCAGACACAGGGGAAGCAATGCAGCTGAAGCAGCGGGTCCCTCCTCCTGCAACCTGGAGAGCAAAACGTCCTTCCAGTTATCATGGAAAATGTGTCAAGCTCCATTTTATACTGGCTAGAGAAATGATGAATACAAGAATCAATCTGATCTTGCATGTGCTTTGTCTTAGTAAATCATTGAGCTATTAACCTTGACAAGGTCAATGCGTTGTCCTTATTGAATTCAAGCAAAGCAACATTTCAAGTAACTTTCAGAGGCACAGCTTATTCAGAGGAGTTTATTAATACACTATTAGCTCCTGACCCAAAACATCAAATCAGCCTTCTCCTTTACCTTGCCACATGCCCAGCCTTACCGGCTCCTTTTCTCTTTTCTTTTTTTCTGAAATTGTCAGGGATTCAGGAAAGAGATAAGATGGATTCGGAGAGGCTCCTCTCAGCAGCAGGAAGCCCAAGTGGTAATTTGGTGGGAGATTTACTGTCACAGTCCAACTCAGAGAGAGCTGCATTTTGGTGGGAAATACAATGTCTCATCAAGGCTTACAAGCCTTATTTAAATGTCACTGAAGGCACCAAGTGGGACTGCTCCTAAAGGTCTCAAATTTGGCAGTTGCTATGGGAAAGCCTCAGCACAAGACAAGTCTTCTCCTGTGATTCACTTTAATCAGTCTGTAGTCCTGGATTCCCTCTGCATTACCCTTTCCTAGATGCGGTGCAACCACCTCCTTGCATCCTCTGGCTGGCCCGGCTTTACTTTGTTATTCCTGAAATCAGGACCAGGATTTAAGGTTTTCTTTTCCGTAAGGAAGGGACCCTCTCTGTGCCCCAGCCAAGAGCAGCTCCTCACTGCCTTTTGGGGACTCAACCTCAGATGCTTTGGGACACCAAGGACATCTCCAAGACGTCCCGTGCTCCCTCCTCTTCACAGCCAGGGAAGAGCCAAGAGGTCCTTGTGTTACTTGGTGAGGATCCCACAGTAGTAGAATCCCAACCGCTGCCAAAATCGTGTAGTTTTGCACGAGGCAAAGTCTTGCTCAAGAGAAAAAGACTCTGGTGACCCGACTGGCCCCCGAAATAACATCCCCCTCCAGTCATGACAAATACTGAAACTAGAGACTTAGAACTGGTTTAATATTTGGCCAAGGAAGGAAATAAAACCAGGCAAAAGTTCAGATCATGTAAAAGACAGACTCCTCCCCAAGCCTATGTTTGAAAAAATAATTTTCTTGCTCAGGTCTGGATTTGGCGGGAGCTTTTAACCACGGAAGGGAAGCAGAGAACAGAGCAGAGAGCGCCCAACACCCTCAGGGAGAATTATCTTAAAGAATTAGTTTAAAACTGAAAGGAAATGGCAACATTAAGAGGCAAAGCATGGTGTGGCCTTGCCAGATCCCTGAATATGTGTCACCTCCCACAGAGCTACATGGGTGACCTCCGCTGCGGAGGACGCAGTGACAAGCAGCAAATGACTCCAGAAAGAGGAAAAACAACACTGAGATGTCATTAAACCTGGAGTAAATAGTTGATGAAGCAACTCAAGCAACCACTTCCTCATCAGAAAGCCACGGTCTTGACCTTGGCGAGAAATCAAGGGGACCCATACGGAATACTCTCCTGGCTTGGCGTTCAGCTCCGTTCGGAAGCTCCGGCACGGCCGTGTCCTCCAGCGCCCTTGCTGCACTTCATTTTATTAAAGTCACTCTGCTGAATTGTTCCTGCCCTTCCTTTTCAAGCAGCAACTCCTTGTTAAAACACCAAGGTGCAAGGGAAGAAAAGAGCTCCGTGTAAAATCCCGGCTAAAAGCTCACGACCTGGAGAACAAACATCCATCAAGAGAGGAGGCACGCGGGCTCTGCTCAGGGCTGGAAAACTGCTGTGAAAAGAGTAAAGAGCGCTACGAGATGAGAAATAGCACGTCGAAGAAGCCGGTTATTAAGGGAAGCACTTTCTGACCTTCTCCTTTGGAGCAAAGCCTTGTTCGATGTGGTGCAGGGAGAAGAAATGCAGGAGGAGCCTGACCTGGTGGTGGATGCACAGCTGGGGTGGTCAGCGGTGGGCAACCTCCAGCAGGCTCTTCTGCAGCACACGCAAACCCAAAAACGTGCCCAAAGCAAGGCAGGGCTGATGCAAGAGTGCTGCCTTTCCTATAGGTTCTGCCCTGGGGCTATATGAGGATTGTAGAAGGGATGAACATCCATGTGCTGCACAACTGCATCCTCCCAGAGTGGCTGCAAACCTTTTTCCATTCTCCTCCGGCCCCTTTAATGAAGGGGATCATCTGTGTTTCCCCACTGTAATCAGGAAATTAAATGATTCAATATCCACAAAGATTTTTTGCAGATTCAGGGTGTTCTCATAGGGCCCCTCCTTAGCCACGCTGGACAGCAGCGCTGCTGCGGGGGCACCGGAATTGCCGGAATCGTCCCCAATTGTGAGCTCAGCGGGCGACACGAGCAACATTCATTCAGAAATGAGATACACAAACCAAGCAGCCCCAGAAAACAGTATCCTTTTCGGAATAAATGTCCTGGGAAGCTTCACGTTTCATCCTGTTCTTAGCAACTTAGAATGATTTGAAGTTTCCCAGCTTTGCATGCAAACAAGCAGCAAGTTGCTTGGAGAGGCCCAGTCGAGCCAGCCACCTCACCCGTGCACGCGGTGGAGATTTGGGCAGGAGGTGCCTTCACCCAGGAGGTTTTCCCATATCTACATCTTGTCCTCGTGTCATACAGGAGCTGCTGAGGACGTCACTGCAGCAGCGATGTCTCGACAACCTTCACCCACTGCACGGTGCGGCCGGCACCTCCTGCATTTCTCCTTTGGTCAGGGAGAACACGGCCCGTATGGCAAAGCCTTCCTGCAAAATTAAATGACAAGAAGCCTGAAAACGAGATATCTGCATCCACAAGCCCTCTCTTTAGGGAAGGTCAGCCCAGCTTTGCAGCTTTTGGAGCCCTTTGCCAGCTAAGGCTTCTGGAGAGCAAACAGATAAGAACAGAGCAAACAGCTCTTTAACTGATTTTACATCTCTGCACAGGTATCTGCGAGTGAGCAAAGGATTTCCTGCAAACTCCTTCCCTGTGCAGCAGCTCTGGAAGGTCGACGTTTGTCAAGGTGATTTTCCAATTTCAACTGTTATTTTCTCTCTTAAAGTATGAACTTTCTTTCCGTTTTGATGGACATTTTCTCGTTTTTCTCATTTCTTTGAGATGTTGCCTTCTCCCTCTTTTTTTTTTCTCCATTTGCTGTTTCCAGAGGACAATGGGGACAGGGAAGGAGATCTGAAAACAAACGCACACATTTTCCTTTGTCCTTTACATCTCACAACTGGGAATCAACTTGATGCAAACCCCATTTTTCTTTCCCAATAAAAGGAAGGTCATGCTGGAAAGAAAGCCACATACTTTTCCAAGTGCTGGATTTTTAAATGGCTGAATTCATCATTTGAGCCAGCCCAGTGGTGTCCCTGAGCACCACCCAGATGCAAAGGCACATGGTGGGACACTGACATGGCATCGCCAGCACCTCCAAGACCCAGCGCCGGGTTGGGATTTGCTTCAGGAGTCACCGTGTTTCCCATCAGATTCCTGCAGATGCTCTCTGATAATTGCAGGGATGATGCTGTATGGTAACAATGAAATATTGCTTTCAGGAGTGGTGCTTTCACAAATAACAGCAATTGCATTCAAAAGAGCAACTCAGAGGCTGGCTGTGCAGGTAAATTATGCAGAATATCAGTGACAGCAGCCAGATAAAATAACTGGAACAACCCTTGGGCCTGTATAATTCTCTAGGGGCTGCTAAAGCCCTTATTGCCATAAATCTTCTAAGTTCAGCCTCATAACTCCCTTGGCGAGCTTGCAGCCCTCCCTACATGGACTTTTTCTTTAAGTTTTTCTTAATGCACAGAAGCAAACATTGGACTATCTCTGACATTGGCAAGAGAGATGTTCTGCTTAAGAATGGGAATAACTCAGTTCTCCTCTGCCTTCTCTGCTGTCTTGGCTCCTTAGTACAGAGGTCTGGGACATGGGCTCCCACAACTGTGACCCGCTTTGGTCCCATCTGACCGGCTCTTCATCCTGAATGTCCAGCCACAGAGCTATGAGTCACACCAACTTGTGAAACATCTACCTCTGTGTTTTCTGCTGATCTTATATTTTGGTGTTTTCCTTTTTGTTTTTTTTTTTTTTCCTTTTTTTTATGATGGTCTTAGTTTATTTAAGGGATAATGGAGATCCTGTTTTACCAATACAAGACCAAAAAAGCACTGAGCAATTCAGGGGGACACTTAGGCAGAATATAATTGCTCCTGATGCCTCCCTGTGCGCACGTGAACCTCGCGTGAGAAGAGAGTAAGAAAGAAGAAACTTAGTTTGGAAATGAGGAATTTTTACCATGAGAGGAGCAGACTTTTGGAGAGCCTCTTCACAGATGTTTGGAGGGCAGGCTGAGCAGATGCCTTTATGGATAGTGCTTAACTTGGGAGCAGAGATAGACGCGGCACCTATTACATCAGTAAAAAATATCAATCCTGTAACAAGGAGAGTGAAGCATCAGAAAAGCAGCAATGTAATAAGCCTTTTTCTCTGTGCATTCTGCCTCTTGGTCTATTTTTGAGCCTACGTGAGCAGACACTCCAGACTGGGAGAGGTAATGGAGTTACCGCTGTGCTCATGCTAAACTCCTTCCATTTGACTTCTGTTCGCTTTTATTCAGGAGCACAAAGAACTCGTGCTCTCTGCACTTTGCTGGGATCTAAGTGCATTGTATGCTTCATTCAAATTGCAAGAGCCTTCAAACATTGTTGTGCCCCCAAATTAGTGCTATTTATTCTGGGAGAGAGTCCATTTTGCTGTTTCTCTTGGAACTGCATGACATTGCACGGTTTTTCTACAGATAAGATCACAGATTATGCACTGGGGAGATTAAGGGGACTTGTTCATGGGGATACTGTGGTTTTGTTAATGGACAAAAAAGGAGATTTTGGTGAGCTCAACTTACATACAAAATGAACGTACATTACTCTGTTCTAATTGCAGATAGCTTGGCTGGGGCTTTAAAAGCCTTTCCTTCCAAGTCCAGTGTTTGTCAAATGTGCTCTTTATAGCCATGGTTAGAAATAAAAGACATTATTATTGTTAATACTTGCAGGAGCCTTTTCAACAATCACCCAGCTCCTGTCCTGTCCAGTACAAACATTTTTCCCTTGCACAGTGGATTGGAAACAACATGAATTAAAAGGGACCCAGACGAGGAGAAAATCAGGGGTTTCACCAGGACTATGAAACCAGAGAGGATTCTTCAAAGAAAGGAGGACCCGAAGACCTGCAGCTACCTGAGTGCAGTGCAGCACCCGCAGGCAGCACTGAGCATGCAGAAGCTCATCCTTGACTATTTTTCCCTATTTATTCTATGCTATCTGCTTAGGCTTCCCCTTCCTTGGAGACAACAGGCTATTTGGTTCACACAGCGGGGTTCTTGGCCTTGAGGATCACCTCATCAAGATCCCTTCCTTCCCTTCCCATGGCCAGATGTAGCTGTCGCTAGCCCTCTTCTATAAGCCCCACATTAATTGGACCACGAGACCTTCATCTCCAGAGATCTGAACAGGAATCCAGTTGACTGCAAACATTTCCAGTCCCATTGGAAAAAGTGCAATTTAGATGTCTTGTCCATGAAGAATTAGGGCTTAGGGTAATAATCCCCCTGATTTCCAAGGAGACATGAACTCTTTGGTAGCAATATCGTTCTTGAAAGCTCTCCAGGCTGCCACAGGACCAAGGTCATGGAGATAGCCTGCAGCAGACAGAGACATTGCGTCAGGTCTTCTGAATCTATGTTGTCCTCTGGCTCTTAAGGAGCCTGGATAATGCTCCGCCACACGTATTTTAACAAATTCTCCTTCTTAAGCATCAGGTTAAGCCTCAGGCTGCTAATATTTCTTTGCGTGCCCTTCTAGGACAACCAAACAGCAATAGGAGGGAAAAGATTAAATCCCTTCATAGCTGCTTGTAGTTTAATTAGCTGTGAAATGGTTGAATAAGAAGCCTCATTTTATCCTGTGAGAGACAAAGAACATCGATTAACAAATATTTACCTGGAGATACTTGTGTGGACACAAGCAGCAGAGCGGAGTTGAGGGGATACAGGCAGAGGATGAGCAAGGAGCCTTCTAGCACAGCACAAACACGGCCGATAGCATCCACACCCCTGCTCGATCACGTAGCCCCGCTACGGCAAAATTAGAAATGGAGCTGAAATTAAATACAAATCGCATGTAATCTTATTCAGCAAGCACGATACGATGCAGTGTAATTGCCCGGTATTGTAGATTAGCCCTGGGAATTGGTAATTAAATTGCCCGCGCCGCCAAGCAAACAAATATCTGTGCACGGAGTTGGGAGATGCTCTTGCTATGCGGAGTCACAGCCCGCCCGCCCACGAGGGACCCGGGAGGCAAAGGGTCCAGGAGGGAATGCCAGGGCTCGCTGTGCACATCGGGGCTATTTACATAAATTAGCATCCTGTGAAGGGCTCCTAGGTGAGCTTTTCCAGTGCTCATTTCTCCTTTTCTTGTCACCTCACAAGCCATCTGTGTGGCCAGCCCTGCCTTGTGCAGCCAGGCTGCTGTCACCCCCAGCCCTGTCCCCACGGAAGCGACTCCGAATGCTATGAGCGGGCTGGGCGCCAACCCAGTCCTTTCTCTGAGTGTTTGACATAATCTTCTAACCAAATTAAAAAGTATAAATTTGTGCTTACTCCACACTCGCTGCCTGACATCCCTGCAGCCACAACCTCCTTCCTCAGCGGCACAAGGTCAGCAGGAGCAACCTGAATTTTTAAGATGTCTGGTTTAAGAGACGGGGAAAAATGAAGTTTCTAGGAAGTGTGATAACTGTATCACACAGCTTCTTGCAGTGTTAAGTGTCACACTTTGTTTGTAGGAAGCTCTCCAGACACTCTATTTTACTGTCACTTGGGCTGAAATTTTGTCCCGATGGGAAATGGAGCTTCCCAGGCTTGTCCAAGCCCCAGCCAGGGCTGACGGATGCTCCAGGAGCAGGGAAGTGTCCTGGCCAGGACGGCCAGCTCTCCCTCCCCAGGAGCCTCATCCATCAACACACCAAGCCCTACCTGTACCTGCAAGAGGCTGTTGGTCCGTGGGGAGCTCTGAACTTCCTCCTGGTCCTTACAGCAGATGAGCTCATTTGTCTCCATGTCTCTGGGCCTCTGGAGAGAGGAGCAACCTCCACATCAGCAGCTCCAGGGCCACCGTGGGGCCGCTTTGCTGCAGCAGTTGCTGTGGAAATGATGTCCAAGCCGTGCCAGGAGCAGCCGCCGCCGAGGGCAGGGATTTCCTCTCCTCTTTGCAGGGGTAAAACCTCTGCTCGCAGCCTGGAGCGCCCTGGCAATGCGCTGCAGCGTTCGCTTCCGCGCCGGCTGGTCCCGCAGCGCAAACATCTTGTTTCAACCTGGAGGCTTCCTCCCCACAAGTCCCTGGAGGAAGAAAAAGGCCCCAAACCAGCTGGCAAAGAAACATCCACGCTGCTTTAACGGCAAATGTGACAAGGAAAACAGAAGCAGGAAGAGCAAAGACATTTGTAAGGGGCCCTCCTCCACCCAAAGCAAACGGGGGAAACGGGTCCTCCAGAGACCCGGCTCTTTTGGAGCTGAACAGGTGGCAAAGAGATATTTTATTCTAAATTCACAAGAGAATGCTGCAACTTTGGACCTCAGGACAACATATTTTCTTTCTGCCCAGTGGCCGTTAAGGTCTTGGCTTCGTTTTGTGTCAATATTGGGCAGGACCAGCCTCTCCCCCGCAGCCTCCACTAAAGGGCTGTGAACGGTGGGACTGAGTCCCGGCTTTGCCCCCGCTACCTGGGTGGCTTCGCAGCCTCTCACTAATGTCTTATTAAAGTTATTATCAATTTATCTGCCCTCAGGACGAGGCTGACTGTTATAATGCATTCTCACACCCTTTGGGGGAGAAAAAGCACTTTTTAAATGTAGGATGGTGCTATTAGTGATAAGGAAGGCAATATAGCATAGAAAATTAGGCTGCCTGAGACATCTACCTTCTGTTCCTTTTACAGCTCTTACATCCTTATGTGCCTCGGTTCTCAGCTACAAAGAATACCATTTCATTAGTAAATTGGAATACCTCCATCTCTCCAAATTATTAGTTATTTCTTACTTTTTTTTTTTTTAAATCTAACTTGCATGGTTAAAAACTTGCTGAAGAAAAGTCAGAGCCAGGGGTGCCCAGAGCCCCCTCACTCCACGTGCCCGCAACCGCCTGCAACAGTCCGCAACCCATCACCAACAAAAAAATTCAATGTTCATTTTTAAGCTGCAGTATTGCAATTACTTGGGGGGGAAATTCAAGATCTTTTTTAATCATTACCATGAAAAACCTAGAGCACCGTGCAAACCCTTGTGTTAGGGCATTACAAATACGGTG
>JAVCKT010024455.1:15118-27745 GCA_032273925.1 Rhynchotus rufescens | reverse complement strand
CCCCAAAAAGTACCGTCACAAACTTTTTCATCCCATCTTAAAAGAAAACTAAACGGCATTGCTGCTATCAGAATGTTGGCATCATTCACTAGCTTTTGAACATTCACTGAATTTCTTTTTTAAGCAAACGATGGTGTTGAAGCCCTCAGGAAGTCTGAGGCTGTGTTTTATATCCACCTTACTCCCGTCAGCCAGCAGCTAGGAGTGCTCTACTATAGTTTTTCCCCGATAAGCCTGTAGTACTCCTGGCTGGTGGCTGATCAAATTTTATTTTTTTTTAAAAAAATAAAATGCTCAAGAACTATTAGCTTTATAAAGTATACAAAATACCAAAAAAAAAAGAAAAAAGAAAAAAAAAGAAAAAAAAGGAACAATTTCTCATTGAGGTACTAAATGCCTGAGGTAGTTTAGTAAAATGCATATTTATCTTTTTATGCCCTGGCCAACACCATTCAACACTTCCCTTAGGTTATTCATGGCAGTGTTATGTAAAAATGCAACCAAATTCTTTTTAAAAAATGCCACTTGTTTCAACACTGGGACTAACACTTAAACTCTTGTCAATACCCTTGCTCTATCCCCAGCCCACCCACAATCCCACCCTCCAAATGTTTCTTTTTCTTATAACTGGGCCTAGAAGAGCAATGCCTTTGTTTTTTTTTCCTTAAACCAGTGAACTCAGAAGAGAAAGCTTCATTAAACCAAGTTCTAAAATTGTTGGGGAATAATAAGAACAATAAAAAAGACTAACAAGTTTATGTTAAATTGTGAGAATAGAACAAAAGGGAAGTGAAGGGGTCCTTATTTTAAAGCTGGGTTTCAAAAGTTTGAGAGAGCCTACAACAGAATACATTCTCAGAGACAGCGTTCAGCGGTTGCCTGGTCCTCGAACAGGTGATTGGCTTGGTGGATCTTCTGCATATGACTCCAACGGGTGCTCGCCACCCGTCGCTCGGTTGCACAGTCTGTCTTTGGTCTGGCATCTGTCTCTGATGGGCCATTTCCTAAACCTTTATTTCCGTCTTGGCTGAGGCTGTCCACTTTGCAATGTTTTTTGCTGTTGCTGCTGCCTTCTTACCTGAGCCAGAATTTCCTGAATTTTTCTCTGAGCAAGCTGAAGGACACAAAGGAAAAGAAACAGTCATCGCTCTGCCTCGCTGCAGCTACTGCTCCTCACAGAGGAGTTTACAGATGCTCCTGGGTACAGGAGATCTGGAGTGACTGACTTCTCACTATCAACAAGTAGTAGCGACAGATGACCCAACATCTGGTTTGGTGTAATACACAACTAAATTTGAGCTTTTTCTTCTTTTTCCACCTGTTTTAACTACCTGCACAGTTGGTTTTCAGACATTGTGAACTCAGTGAGATGACTACTAACAATAAGACTATCTGTGTAGGCTAACAGCATTTCAAGCTAACTCCATTTTATGTCTCCAGAGACACTAACGTTTTGTAAGAACCACGCTCATTGGGCAGCAAACACGCCGCAGCACCCAGAAGATTCAGCCTTGCAGGACTTAATCTGCCCTCCCACGTCATTTCTGAGCTACATGTCACCCGTAACAAAATGGCAAAGGAATCAATCCGAACCAAGAGACAGGAGGAGGAATCCTGTGATCCTTTCCTTAGTGGAATGAAATCAGCAGTTGGGCACCATTGCAACTTTCAAAGAATAAAACCCCAGTTGCGGCCAGACTGAAACTGAGATGAAAGCCAGGTGAGGTGCATCTCTCAGGATTTGAAGATAAGCACGGATATATGCAACCTCTCCACCTCTCCCAAATCCTAAACACGCTGGCATTAGACATGCCAAAAAAGCTTGTTTTCCATATGCGAGTGCAATATTGCTACAAGTCTCTCCCATAGGCATGGGGAAGGTTTCCTTCAGGAAGACAGTTACAGAGCCCTGGCAAGCAGCGCTTTCCATATCCTGAGTACAGCCCTTGCATCCCTTGCTGCTCTAGGTAGATATAAGGGATAGGTCATGGCAACATCCAGGTAATACAAAAGAAAAAAAAATCCAAACTTTCCTACCTGGCATGCATAGAAGTGACCAGTTATTTTCACAACCACCTGATCATTTTCATCAGGTGTCTGGTCACGAGGGACTACAACTTCCGCACTTGTCAAGTTTTGAAGCTCATTTACCTATAAATAGATAGGAGTCAGAAAAAGGGAAGCAATTCAAACAAACAAAAATCCTACAACAACCAAGCCTCAAAGATGAAGAACTGGCGAGCACGGAAACAGCACCCTCTAAATTAAAAGCACTAAGCAAAAGCATATGCACACACCCGAGAGCATCCTCATCCAGCAGTGAGCACTGCAAGATGAGCTGCTTGTCTCGCTAACATAAATTAGCACCAAGTTCCCCTGGTTGTAAAAGGGCTTCAAAGACTCTAAGTGCAACACACAGAAGGTGTTAAATACATCACTTAAAAACAGAGATATGCCACAGTTTGACAGTGTTTACAGTTGAGTTTACAAGTTTAAGGTCAGAACGCTCATGTCATGTATAGCATAAGGAAAAAAATGCCAAATATTTTCCTTGAAAAGCCTCCATAAGACAGAGAACTCTGAAAACTTACAATTAAGAAAACAGCATTAGCTTTAATGTAACTTTGTGGAGTTAGCTATTAATTAGCTGTTTAATCTCTATAGGTGTATGCATGCTTAAATTAGAAGCCTAACTGAATAGCACAGAAGATTTATGTCAGGTACTTACCGTTTTGCCTCCTTTACCAATAACTCTACCAGCAGCATAGGATGGCACTTTTATATGAGCCTCAAGCTTCACTTCTTCTTTAGGTCCAAAGAAATTTTCTTCTTTAAGTTTTCCATAGATTCTCCCTTGAGCCTGCGAAAACATTTTCAGTTAAACAGTGCCTACTGAAATCCAGTTAACTTTAAAGATATCCACAGAAAGGAGAACTCACAACACACGACCCTGATAAAATGTTTCCCTCAATAAATACAGTAGCTAAGTTTCCAAAAGTCTTTGTTCCACCTGCAAAACCTGGTTATCAAGGAACAACTTGGAGATCATTATATCATTCTATTTGCAGTGAAATATTGCTTTTAAGAGAAATGGTTACATTCCAGCAGAGGTAAAGAGAAGCGGAGAGAAGGTGAGCCGCGTGGCCAAATTGTGTTTTTATTACTGCTGTTAATTGGTTCATATATTAAGGAAGCTAAAATCAGCCATAGGCTGAAGGCTTCTTTTACCACAAACTGCATAATTCTTATGTTCAGTTACACAACATTTTGGTTAAAGAAAAAAAAAAAAAACACTTGCTCAGTTTTCCAGTGTCAAAGCATTAATTCTGGCACAAATGGGCAGCTCGCTGTCGAACCTCGCTGCTACCGCTCCTGCCCTCTGTCCCCCTCGCCCATTTTTAAGATGTTGACGTTTTCCCTTTTTCCTTCCTGCCATTCCCTAACAAATTCTTAAACACCACCTCTCTCTGCAGTGTCAAAAGAGCAGTTCAGCTGTGACAGACACAGACGCTGTGCAAGGAGGATAAGCCTCACATCCCGGAGCTGCCCGGTTCAGCCTCTACCACCTGGGCTAAGTGGCACGGCCTCCCCCAGGGCCCCCCGGCAGAGGGGCACGCGCCGCCCGGAGGGGAACACCCTGCAGCTGGTTTCACCTGAGCCTTTCCCCATTCCCTCCCGCCCACACAACTTACACTGCCCTAAGCTGGTCAGCCCAAAGACGTTTTGTAACCTTGGAGCTGGTAGTACTCAGGTAAGACCCGGCACAGTAGGGGAAAAATTAATGTGAAGTGCACAGCCCTGACCCAGCTGGTGGGAAGCTGCCCCCCTGCCACACGGGAGAGCGGGAATCTCTTCCCAGGGAGGCAAAGGCCCATCCACGAGCCCTGCCGGAGCTCAGCGCCGTGTGGCGGCACCATCGGCCGCCCAGCGGGCTGCTCACGTCCTGCTCCAGGAGGCGGCTCAGGAGGCTTTGCCAGGAGCAGGTTGGATGCTGCTCCGAGCCACACACCTGAGCTGCTCGCTCTGGAGCTGCTTCCCGGTTCGCCACAAGAGAAAGGCGGGAGCGCAGCCGTTTTCCCTCAGCAAAGTTTCCCGCCCGCAGGACCCCGGGAAGCTGCTCAGCCGGCAGCGCCCAGTGGGAGAGCTTCCATAGGAAAAGGGTGTCGTGTCACTGCTGCATCACAACGCGAGCTCCACTCCGGGCTTGGAAAGGCTCGGGAGGCTGGAAATAGCTCTGTGATTTCAGCTCTCAGGGAAGTTGTGAAGCGCAGAGAGACGCAGCTCAGGCGGGCGGGCGTTGGGGCTCCTGTACGGTCAAACAGGGGCCAACTGGAGAGTCTCCCTCTTGCCCCACGCAGGCCCCACCTCTGAGGCGGCGCCATCCGGGGAAGGGCTGGATCCTGCCCCCGGCCCTCTCCGGGGAGCGGCTGGCTCCAAGAGGGGAGAAAGGCGGCTGGAGGGAACGCCGGGCCGGCTGCCGGGCCCGGGCGCCCTCAGGAGATGGAGGAGATGGGTTGTGCCGGCGTCGGCCCCGCTCGGCTGACACGCAGCTGCACGGAAGTGACCGACCGATGGGACTATAGCCCAAGTAGGGGCTGGGAAACAGGGAGACCTTCTTCCTCGCATGCTCTGGGCTTGGGAGAAGTGGCTGACAGAAGACTGGGCTTGGGTTAGAAGCTTGAAATTTGGCTTGGACTAGAAGAAAATCAGAGTAAGGGGTGGCCAAATCTGGCCAGAGGGTCAAGCCCCTGATATCTGGTGGACGGAAAAAGGTCACGCAACCAAAGGCTGTCCATGGGCTACTACCAGAGTACAAGTGCCCCATACACGGGCAGCGCATGGTCAAGCCCCTGAGGCCACAGACCCTTGAGCAAGCAGCACTTCTAAATTAGTCTCACACTCAGGAGCTTTTCAAATCAATATGCTAAGACTTCAAAATGAGCAATAATCCCGATCTCATCCAAGATTGTCATTACCACCTCAGAACCCAGCCCTGATACGTCTCCAAAACTCCTCAAGGCATTCATGAAACCCGTGCTAGATAGGCCCGAAGTTTCTACACCTGCTTCTTGCAAGATGCCCTGAAGCAACAAATACAAAGCTATAAAAATTGGGACAGGCAAGAAGGCAGTGCCAGGACATGAGCTCTCGAGTGACTTACTACCCGCTCCGGGCCTCGTCCATGTGGAAGGTTGGCTGGTGCACAGAACTCTCGGTACTACCCCGAACACAACCAGCTCCTTTGGAAGAACGACATTTATCCCTTAGCAGGGAAAGCAGAAGGCCACCCCACTATTTGAGAAAGTATAAAAAAAAACCCACACAGCTGGGACATAAAGACAATTAAGAAAATTAGGAACCTGGAACCTTGCACTTATCTGTAGAGCTACACAGCAAGGATCTTCCATCTGGCACACAACAGTAACCTGGAGAGACTCAGTCTCTCATCTTATCAGCTTTGTTATTTCAATTAAGTGGTCTCAATTTTTTCATACATTAAAATAGAATGCAAAGGCTGAACATTCTATTACATTCTAGTCTATTACATTCATAGACTAGAGGGGAAAACAGGAATGCAATATGGTTATATTTTCGTGCTAGACTTGATTCAACCTTATGTAAAACTCCCACTAACTTAAGGTAACCAGAACATGGCCTCTGATGATACTGTATTACTCATATAGTCACATGTGATTCCTTTTGGCAGAAGGAAAGCAAAAATCAAGTACATACTAAAATTCTGAATAAAACAGCACCGAGAACCAAATAGTTTGTTTTCACTATAGCCCCTTATAGCCCAAAAGCCGCTAGAGATTGACAAGTTTTTATACATTGTACCTTGAACTGAGCTTCTGGAGGTCCAGTGATGATAACCATTCTCAGCTTGGCATCTGGTCCTTCAGCAGGGGCAATCTGGAACAGATAAACATAGCTGCTGGTAGCTTTTTTTGGAGGAATCCTTTAAAGCCACCTCCTCCCAATTCAGTCTCACATTCTGCTCAAGGGTGAGAAATTATTCGCTGCGGTGCTTCAGTCAGGATGAGTTTGTTCTCCTTAAAGTGCATTAATTAGCTATAATGAAACATGTAGAAAGAAGTTGGCTAAATCATAAGCAAGTTTATTTCTGAAAATTAAAGGCATAGCTACTCATCTGCAGATGGCAAAATCCCACAGCAATTTTCATGTGGCCAGGAATGATGCAAGACATGCAGCTTTCAGAAAGCAAGCCTAGTTAATAGATTTTTATCCTCCCGTTAGCTTAAATAGTGTTTCTAACAAGCTGTGCCCGTGAGCCCAAGTTTGTGTCCATCTCCCTGAAAGCAGAAGGTCACTTTACTGTTGTAACTCATCGTATCTGCAACACTCGTCCAAACTGGATGACAAGTTTGCAATTTCCAGTGGTTTTGCATCCAGAGACATTTGTGTGTCTCAAAAATCAAGCTCCACCGCAGCTGAGACAGAGATGCCTGTAGGGTTTCTAGCAGTTCATGTCACCACAAAAGTAAGATTTCTGTGTGTGTTGTTCTCAGACTCCAATGGCATTAAATAATTCAAAGTAGCCTCTGACATTCTGTATGAATCTTTTGTTTATCACAACTGACATTTCCATTGTTGCATCTAGTATTACAGAGCCACTGTTGAATGGGCAATATATTAAACACTACAGGATTTCATCGTGGCTGTTGGCATGGGGATGTTTTTCATATTTAACAGCTGTAGTTTATTTCAGACAAATTACCAGTCACCATGTATCATTGTCACTAAGGAATTTTGCTAACCAAAGTTCATATATGTATCCTAAGATGGAGAACACGCTATGTACACTACTTGGCATATTTATTTTTTCTATAATTCCTGCTTTCTACTTGGCTTTATATAAGGAGACATTCATTTTACAGCAGTACATATACTAAAATAACAAAATACAAGGTTGTGGTAAGAGCAAGAAAAGACTAAATCCATTCATTATTTGGAGCACACAAGTACTTTAGAGGTGCAAAGCTTCAAGCAGCTCCTGCAGTCAGCTGAGCAGAGCTCAGCCTGCAAACTCCCATTGAGGGATAATGAACCCTGCGATTTGTCTCTCCATCTCCTCACCTTTTTCTTAGTGAACACCTGCTCCTTTATTGAAATTTTAGGATAATTTTGAAATTTTAGGATAAACATTTTCCGTCAAGCCTGCACTCACTGCATCTCTGTTTCTATACACAAATAGGTGTTCTGAGCCATGTCTCGCTCGGCTTTTATCTGAGCACCCCGTGTTCTTTTCCGGGCAGCTGGGGCTCGCCGTAGCCGAGGGCTGTGAGAGCAACACGCCCCAGGGCAGCGGGCACGGCCGCCTCGCCGCGCCGGCAGGGCCCTCGGAGCAGCCGCGGGGCGAATTCGGCCGGTCTGCCGGGGCCGCACGCACCTCCCCTTCCCCACCAGCAAAGCGGGGCTTTTGGAGCTCGCAAGAGGAACTCATTTACCTTGCTAGCTGGAAAACAACTTGTCTCCCACTCTGAGTCACAACCCAGCTGTTCGGTGCTGCCCAGTCCTGGGGGCAGCAAGGGCAGCTCCAGGTGTCCCTGGCCAGCAGGACCGGGCTCCTCGGCCTCCTCCCAGCTCATCCCAGCCCTGCAGCCCCTGCCAACCTGCTCCATGGGCAGCGGGGCCGGCACGGGAGCATCTCGGAGGCCGCGAGCCGGACACCGCGGCCCTGCCCGGAGCCCCTGCCCAGCTGCCGCGCATTCGGTCTCATCTGATGACTAACCTCGTTGCATCTGGTCTGCAGAGCTCTGCATGAGCGCAGAGAAGAAAGCAGATGGGTATAAAATGCTTTCCTATGCAGCCATCACGTACACACCTCAAAGCAAGCCTAGAAGGCCAAGCAGGAGCTTAATTCTTCCATCACAGAGAGGGAAGCAGGCTTACAAGTGTGGCAGAGTGGAAGCTATTCTAGCAATGCTCCCTCCAACTTTTAGCTACCATGCTGACTCCTTATTAATTCTTTAATATTTTGCTCAAAAGTTACAGTAAAGATCACTTGAATGGCAGGTGGTCACCATCAAGGACATTTAGCAAGCTGGAACACACTGCTACTTGAAACACTTCTCCCACAAAAGCAAGGGTGCTGCTCCACGCTGTTGGATCAGATTAGAGTTAGAAAGAAAATGAAATTTCAATCGATACCTGCCCAGATCTGCAGCCTCACTGTTTAGCAAGCATGCCCTCTATCCATACACTTCTGTGGAGATTTGGCTCCGCTTCCACGAGTCCCTGTTACTTTATTCCTGATGAAGGAGCAGAAGGCAAGAGCTCTGGCAAACCTCTAACTGGCTTTCAGTTACCACTGATATGTTAAACGTGTTGGGTAGAGGGGTGCCAGCCTCTAGAGGAGGCCTGAGGCCACTGTTAGCCCGACGCGTGAGAAACTTGGGCAACTCCCTTTCCACTAAACTGTCTTCCAAGGCCCAAATACAGAACTAGTTTGGACTGGTTCTCAGAGGTCCAGGTTGCTTCATGTTTCTCTCTCCACCATAGCAGTACCTTCCATATGCTGCCTAGCCTATAGATAACACCTATGGAATGCTCACCCCAGCACGAGGACAATTTGATAAAAGCAAAACCACCACCACACACACACCCCCAGACCAACACCCAGCACTTCCTACCCTTCCCTCTGCTCAGTTTCTCACCCCAGTGCTCTACCAACGCAAGCTGTGTGTGTTGGCCAACTCGGGGACTTAAGGCCGTGCTTATAAAGGACGGAGGTGGGCAGCAGCCCAGCTGCTTTCCTGGCCAGCAAAGGACGGGTGTTTGGGGCGGCGCACGCCAGGCCTGCTCACCAGCAGCCCCGGGCCCCTCTCCTCTGCAGCGCCCGCTAAGGGGGCTCCGGCTGCTGCTTTCTGGTACCTCTACGGGCACTCGGAAGCTGAAGATAAGCCAAGAGGGAACTGAAGCTTGGGCACATGACACACACTACTGGAAGACTGCTAGTAAGTTAGGCAACACGGTGTCTCTACAGCATGGAATAGCAGAGCCCTGGCAGAGGAAACCCTGTTTGCAGGGCCCTGGCAGAGGAAACCCTCCTTGCCTGCACTTCCACTGGTGCTTCCAGCAGGAACCCAAGGTCATCCTGCAGCCCAGGAGGCCACCGCGCTGGTGAGGCCCTATGCACAGCGAGGGGCACAGTGGCCAGGGAGCAGCTGCACCAAGCGGCCCGGATTTGAACCTGTCCCTCTGCAAACCACTCTGTTCTCATCGGCACAGAGAGGTGGGTCAGCACATCAACAGCCAGACAAGCTGTCGGGTGCTGATCCGTGGTCAAAGAACAGATCCACTCAGGAACTGAGACTACCCACGTGGTTATAGAGACAGAAAGAACTTCAGAGCGGAGCCATCACATCTTGATATCTCCAACTCTCTGGCCTGAAACAGAGCAAGGCAGATCCCAGTAGTAACAGACCTCGCCTGGCATTTGTTTGTAGAAGGGGAATTTGCCTAGCTAATTTTCACTTTACCAAACGCAAGAAGAAAGCCTTTATGTGCTGCTTTATTAAGACTTAAGTCTGTTTCTAAGAAATTGGGACCACCAAAGTAGTTTGCTTTGCAGCTTATATTTCACACCTCAGGAGACGTTTGAAAACATGCTTCTATAATTATCTTGTCTCAAGGAAGATGAAAAGATGATTTATAAACAAATGTACCATTTATCACATCACATTCTCAGTGGAGAGTGGGGGAGGATGTTCACGAAAATCCTGCTTGTGCAAACTTGCTGAAAGTGTCGTATAAAATAGACAGAAAGTTAGTCAGGGTAATAATACCTTAATAGATGCGCCTGCAAAACGAGAAAGTTGTTTGATGTGCTGTCCCTGCTTGCCAATAATAGCTCCAACTGCCAAGGCTGGGATGAACAGATGAACAGTCTCAGACTCGGGCTGTTGCTGTGGGGAAGAAGGAAATATGCAGTGAATGTTTTTGAACATTACGAATCAGACTGACAGGAAAACCGGTATGGAACAAGCATGCATGGAAATGAGGGGGATATCTTAGGATGCCCTGTGAAGTCCAAATGTTAAAGGTCTGGCTTTTTCTCTTTCTGAAAAACCACGAAATTCACAGAACATGGAAGGACAATTTGAGCCAAAAGAGGATTCTTTTATCTTCTGTAAAATAGTTGCAATTTTTATGCAGAGAGTTTAAAACACAATTGAGCTGCTGCTGCTTAAGGACGACTTCCTCCTTACCTGTCACTACCTCGATGCTTTTCCCACAAAGACTCAGACGAGACTGCTGCAAGCGAATGGGCTACTACACCTTAAGTCACAAACTATAGCTTAAGAACACAAGCTCCCCCCAACTTCCCTAGTTACTTGTCAATAGCAGCTCATGTGAGAGCTTCCCAGAAAGCACGGATGGGAGTTGCACAGACACCACGATTTCCCTCGTGTGGGAGTGATCTGCAGCGATGGCCAGCTTGAAAATTGCCAGCGGTTCCTCTTGTGCACCATTATGTAACAGCTGGCTCCTTGGCAGCAGGCTAACCCACTGCACCCAAATCACTTCCCTGGAGCGCTTCACACCAGCCCTCCCTAGAGCTAGGCAGCATTTCGAGCGCTCTTGAAAGCCCCCTTCCCTCTACACAGTCATGCTTGTGCATTTTCAAAGTGTATTTCATTCATCCTCAGCAGGACAGGGCCACCAAACGCTTTTCCCACAAAGGCATCTCCAAAGGCAGGCAAGGGTGGCCGCGGCACCCGCGTCAGCCGAGCAGCGCGGGCCAGGGAGCGGCACGGAGCAGGGCACAGGAAAGCACTGCACACACTCAGCCTTGTTCTCCGGCACATTTGGGTAGGGACACGGGCCATGCACACTCACGGAGGCAGCTTTTCCTGAGATCTTTTGGAAAGGACACGCGACATGCAACACACACCGAGCAGCAGCTGCAGCCTTCAAAGGCCATCTCGCCTTATTGCTACGTTGCAGCAACTTGCTTCAAGGGGAAGTGAAGTCCCAGGGCATTAAACATGTAACAAATCAAAACAAAATGCTCATTTCCAAGAATCACCACTTTATAGTTGGTAAACTGAAGACAACTGTAACCTCAGGGGGGAAAAAGAATTTAAAATCCAGGCACAGATCCATGCACCAGGTAAAGAAATCCCCAAATAGGATATTCAGAATAGAGCCACGCTGTGCCAGTTGCTGCAGGTGATCACAACGGTTGTGCAGTTTACCCCGCACACAAGGCACGGGATGTTTGGGAGTTTTTGCTGATTGGAGCCCACGTTTTCCCTGGACCCAGCTCCCATCCTGCAGCATTCCCACCCTTCCCAGCTGGTTTTCCATGCAGGGAGCAGGTGCCCAACCCAAGCAGCTGGTGGCTGCCCTGCAGGAAGGTGCAAAACCAGAGCAGTCAGACTGGGCTATGGGGAAAGGCGGGAGCAGCACGTTCCTGCCTCCCCATCAGCTTGGAGCGATCCAATCCCAAAGCTACGCCCTGACACCGCGGGTTGGGAAGGAGGGACACCAGTCACGGCAGCGATGTGCAAAACTGCTCTCCAGAAGATTACTCACTTCTCTTTTCACAAACGCCCATAGAGGGTACTCACAGCAAGCCCCTGCACACTTCCATCATCAATCCAACGGTGTTTCCAGCTACTTGGAGACACTGGTAAAGGTGCCTTGAGATCACCCCGCTGGTGAAAGCCGCCTCTGATGGGGTGCCCAGCCAGGAGCAGCCTCTCGCTCCGGCTTCGCTCCCGGGCCCGCTCAGCCCACGGCCGCCACTGCCGCCAAGCGCCTCCTGCCCGACACGCCGCCTTCCAGCCCCTCTCCCTCCCCATGGCTCTCCCTCAGTGCTACATTAGTGCTCCCTTCCAACCGCAACCGTTCTGTGAGTAAGGCTTAAACAAACCAAAGCCAACTCTTTTGTTTGCTTTCTGGAATGATTCTCCTTACCAGTTAAGCCGCACGGCGATGCACTAGTGACACACGTTGTCACCAGGGAGTGCGGGAGCGGCTGTCGCTACTGAACCCAGCTCCCACTGCCGGTGTTCACGTTCCTGCCTGCACCCGTGTGTTGGCACAATACAAGCAAATCCATCTCCAGTTAGAGCCAGCAAAGGATTTAGGAGTAGCACGTCCATTGCCTTATCCCACTGGTTTTAACCGCTCCAAATAGCATAGCTTGATTTTAATTAGAGCATGAACGTCAAGATGACCAATCTTGTTAGTAATAGTGTAGAACAAAGACTTTCAAGCAAACATCATAACACTAATTTATTATTTGCCTACTTGTATTTAGTGGAAGACTGTCCTCAAACAGAGTCAAAGCAAACTCCAGAACAAACACACCGTGTGAGGCGATGCTGACACCACCCGTCGATCTCACAGAAGCTTCTGGAGTTCCCAGGAGAAAAAGAAAACCCACTTGAACTTCATCTTCTCTGCTCCATGGCCCCTAAGTCACATAGCTTTCCAGGAACTTTTAGGATGAATTATGTCAGAATTAGATTCCCAAATCTTAAATATGTATGAGAAGCAATAAGTTTAGGTAACATTTTCTAATTGCACAGAATTCAAGATTAATAAGGCCAAATAAGCTTGCTTAAATATATATTTCAAACTATTATTTAAAGA
>JAVCKT010024455.1:3130-15048 GCA_032273925.1 Rhynchotus rufescens | reverse complement strand
TATATTTCAAACTGAAAAAAAAAGTCTTGGAGAAAGTATCTGTCCATATGGACTGCAAAGAACATCCTATAGTTCAACTTACTCCTTCAAAGTTCACTTTTCAAAATAGGAATGATATTAAAAAAATTATTTTGAGCCTACATGGCAAAGGAGAAAGATTCATAATTAAGCTGAATGTATAGAGCTTCATGAGAAGATAGAGCAATATCAGATAGGATTACTAATATTTATAGTAAAGTTACCATTTCACCTGGTCCATAGCCTTCTTAGAGGATGAATCAGTTTTAACCTTAAAATCCATCCAGTTTATTTCTCCTCATAGAACAAAATAGTCTGTTCAAGGTAAGACCACTTTGGGAGCTGAAAGAGCAGGACAAAAAGCCTTTTAAATCTGGAGAAATGGAGAAACTGGTTTCTCCAAGATGCACGGTCCATGTATTCCTCCAAACTTAGAGAAACCTCAGTCACAGACACACGAGGCAGAGACCTTTTGTGCAACGTTTGTCCAAAGGGTTCAGAACAAGGCCCTCCTCCAAAGTCAAGGTCTTGCTGCTAATTCTGAGGATCCTGTTTCAAACCTATCTTGATGTCACAGGTTTGGGCAAGGTGGCCACAAGATACCTCCAGCTGCAGCACTGAGCAGGACGGGTACAACACTCCGTACCTCACAGCAGCCAGGGAGCAGCCCTTCAGTCAGGCCAGGCCTGAAGCACCCGCCCAGGGTTTTATTCCTCTCTCTGATGCTCTTGACCAACCCCTAGTGGTGGGTTGGTCATCATTTGCCTTCAAGCATGGAGGTATCTGGAGATGCTGGATGGCACAGTTGATCAGACGAGTTCTGCAAAGGCTCCCCAAAGCCTTAAGACTGAGGTGCACCATGAAGCCTCAAACACAGGGCCCCTAAGAACAACCACACAGAGAAACAGCCACCCCCACAAACCATCCTCCAGGCAGGGGACCACAAAGGCCAACGCTCAGGAGAACACAGCCCTGTCACGAGGTGAAGCGTCCAAGAAGCCACACTGGAAACCAGGGAGGTGCATGGAAGAAAACCTGTTGTTTTCTCTCTAGCATTAAAGTCCAAATAAGATAAAGCAAGCTGAGAAGAGGGGGAAAAAAAAGGCATGATGAGCTTTGCCCTGTCAGACTACCGGTCAAAGCCCAGCAGGGGGTCTAAGAAACCTGTGGAGCCTGGACTGACCTACATGTTTCTTGGTGCTGGGGCAGGAGCCTGAGGAAGAGTTAGACAGCACCAGGGTGTTCACTCAGAGGGAGAACTTCGGATAAAAAAGAAAATAAAGATTAAAAAAAAAAGGACCAAGACAAGCTCCAGAAACTGAGCTTGCCTAGTTCTGAGAACTGAGATTCCTAAAGTGCATGGTAACCAGAAACAATTACTTCAGTTCATGAACATCTGATAATGCTGGCTTTGTTTTTCTTTTGCAAAAGCCAGTACGCTCTAAATGCAAAACAGACTTGATAAGCCTTTTTCGTCTACGTTACGCATTTAACTAATAAAAACAATTTTTAAATGCTGTTTTTGTTTGTTAATTGAATTCCAATTTCCATCCAAGCCCAGCTGATGAAAATCAGAAGTGAAAAATTAATCAAGCAAATAAGAAAAGCCCCATTCATCATTTTTAACAGAAAATGGAAAAAATACATTAACCAAAGCAAATGGTAAAAAGTTGAACATTTGTTTAAATAGAAAGATACACTCACTGTGTTAGTAAAGAACAGGGCAGTTGTGGTGGTACAGACTACACTAAGGCTTTCAGAAAGGTAACTAAAGTACAGATGTAAATCAAGATAAGTCAACTTAAATCAGATTTCCTGCCCGCTAATATAAATCATGACTGAAAACAGGGATCTAAAACACAGTGGCCAGTTATCCTAACCCCTCGGAGGAAGCTGAGCAACTGCCTCCCCAGCCCAGCAGCTCTCCAGCGTTTCAGAGGGGTCCAACTCTCTCCCGTAGCAGCCTGGATTCACCTCCTCCCAGTCCCCCTGCAAGCCCCGGGACACGAGCCGCCGCCTCCGCTACCACCTGCCCTTGGGGTAACCAGCTGCCCGGTGAGAGCAGCTATTTCTACAAGTAAATCACAACTAACTCTGCTGCTGACATCTAACCTGCCCCTACAAGGCACGTGGCACTCGTGTCGCCAGGAGTCGCCCCTTGGCTCCAGCTCGTCCTGGGATAGGACACCTGGGCTCAAGTTCTTCCCCTCCTTGGGATTTGCTCCGTGTCCCCACGCCGAGGGCTGCTGCTCTGCAGACCCAGGAGCAGAAGACTCATAACCAGGCAAATTTGCAGATTTGCACCCTCTTCCGCAGGGGATGGGAAGGGCTCTAGGGCCCAAGAGGTTGTCCCCGGGATCAGCTTGTCTAAACTCTTCCTTCTGTCCAAAGTCCAGGGCCTCAGGCCTGCCAATGCCCGGGAAGTGCTGATGAGAAGAGCTTTTCCCTTACCTGGTGCATTGTCAGAAGAGGAGCATTCCTCACCTTTCACAAAAGAAAAAAGCTCCAAAGAAACACACACAGATCCCCCGGCAGGGTCAGGCCACAAAGACAGGCCCAAAGCACAAGCCTGGGGGAAGCGGAAGCCACGGTTGGGCAGGGATTTATTGCAGACACCAAAGGGGGTTTGCCTGCGCGGAGGCCCGGCCGGTCGCAGGCCCCGGCAGGGAGGGAGGGTTTCCAGTTATGTCCAAGTGTCTCCGCAGCTCCCTCGCTCCATCACATACATGTGGTCGGTAAATCCATTGCAACATTTGGGATAAGGCTGTAAATTTTTAAAATCCTTGTACCCACTGAAGTAAATAGGCTTTTGTGCCAGACTCCAGTGGGAGCAGAATCAGATCTTTCCTGTTTTCCAAGCCTGTTACACATCGCCAGGATATGTTTTCATTTACTCCAAATGTGCTGCGACTGAATTACCTTAGGATGAGGCACTTATTTAAGTTACAGAATCATGTTATCCATTTCCAGCCAGTATCCATTTTTAGCAGCAAGGGCAATAATTCAAAACTATTTTAAGGCTGTATGAAGCCGTCCCCGCCAATGCTTGGCCACGATCTAGCTTTTCTTTTTTAATACATTTTTAATAGTAAGCAAATGCACTTTGTAGAGTGAAAAAACCCAAGCCCAGTGCATTGAGGAGCCCTCTTGCTGCTCTCCCCCTTCCCAGCGAGCAGCACCACCAAGGCCAGGCAGATCCACAGGGTTTTCCAGCCACTCCAAACTTTGTCAGCGAGCAACGCACGGTTTTATTCAAAGCTTCTACCAGACTCAAAGCCAAAATTTAAACCATGTTTTTGCTACGCAGTATGAAGAATTATACTGGCCTACAGCTATGCTGAATGCTCTTATTTATTTAGTAATAAAAGTTTGCAGCAAGGGGAAACCAACACTAAGCCAAGTACCCTTGAAGACATTCCAGTAAGAGTCGACGCATTAACACAAAATAAGCTTTTGACATCGGTGAAAGAAATCCTCGTCCATCCCTTTTCCAACAGCAACAGTACAAGTTTAGACCCTCATGGGACACAAGAGGCTCGTTAGGAGAAGCTGGAAGTCCCGGTACGTGGCTCCAGCGTGACCCACAGCTCTACCACGTCCTCTCAAAGCCCTCGCGGGCCGCCACTTGGCCCATCAGTGGAACAGTGCTGCTGCCCCACGCTGCGAGCCCTTTCCCTTTGCTGGGGACACGCGATGCCCAGCGCCCACCCCTGCTGCTGCGGCTGCTCCCCGCGCCCTCGGGCGGCTGGCCGGGGCTGCTCCAGCCCCTGCTGCTGCTGCTGCCCAGCGGGGCCCGGGGCTCCTCGCTCGCCCTGCAGGCGTTTTCTGGGCCCCGGAAAAACAGCCCAGCGCCCCTGGGCAAAGCAGGGACGGGGCCCCCGGGGCGACCAGCCCCAGCCACAGGCTGCCTTCAGCCCCGGTGCTGGCCCTGAGGAGGGGGCCAGGGCCGCCATCCCCTCCGGCACTCCCAGCTCCAAGGAGGGGGCTGAGGCCGCCATCCCCTCGGGCATTCCCAGCTCCAAGGAGGGGGCTGAGGCCGCCATCCCCTCGGGCATTCCCAGCTCCAAGGAGGGGGCCAGGGCCGCCATCCCCTCGGGCACTCCCAGCTCCAAGGAGAGGACCGGGGCCGCCATCCCCTCGGGCACTCCCAGCCCGGAGACAGCAGTTCCAGGCTGCAAACAGGAACAGACTCCGTTACTCCACAGTGGCCGGAGACCGCTGCAAACTGAGCACTGCAGCTCTTGGCCCTGAACTCCAACGCTTTTCAGCACGGCCGTCACCTACCTGGCAAGCCAAGGGAATCTCCTCAAACTCCTAGAAGCCTCTAGCCCAGCTGCACCTATCAGAAGTGCTTCCAGCACGGAAACCTCGCCAGGACTGCGGGGTGCGGAAATCTCCGGAGCGGGAAGGAACGTTTCCTGGCAGGCTGCTCATAAGGCATCTCACAAGCAGGGACAGGTTTGACATATTTCTGAACATGGCATGAACTCTTTGTTTGTGCAAAATCTAATTAGCCGCAGAGCCAAGAAAGCAATCTGCCACCCTTTATCCTGAATGGACGGCCAAGCAGCAGAACACAAGCAGTAGACTGCTAAGCTATTTAAGTAGGAAATTTGCTGGTCAATCACAAGCAGTAAACGCAGGTATTTGGTGCTGCACCACTCTGCAACCACAAAAACAGCAATGTTTTCAAGCACTTTTGCTCAAGAGGTTGTGGCATTTGCACCCAGCCACGTGGTACCCCAGACTCCAGGCAGGCTGTCCAAAAAAAC
This sequence comes from Rhynchotus rufescens, assembly GCA_032273925.1. Classification (NCBI taxonomy): domain Eukaryota; kingdom Metazoa; phylum Chordata; class Aves; order Tinamiformes; family Tinamidae; genus Rhynchotus; species Rhynchotus rufescens. The sequence continues at coordinate 10,258 of JAVCKT010024455.1, read as the reverse complement.
TGTGGTTGTGGGAAAGATGCAGGTACCCCCATCAATCTGGCTTATAAAGACTCTGCTCTCTGGTTCCTTAGAAGCTACAGGAGATAAAACACCACACAATAAAACCCCAGATTCTGAAAGCACAGAAAGGCTGCTTGTTTTTCACCACGCGAGATGGAGCCAGCTACAGCAGAACAAAAAGGAGACTCGAAGGACTTCTGTTTCTGGCCTGGAGGAGGACAACATCCTGCAGGAACTACCTGTTACTACTTGGCACATAAGGAATGAAAGTCCCCATTCACTTTGAGATTTGGAGGATGCCGAGCCCAGCAATTAGAGAACCCCAAAGAAATCTCCTTCCTAACACAAGAGCCTCAGAGTAAAGTCTTCTCTCTCGTCCCAGGCCCCTACAAATGAACAAGTGTCCAGAACTGCAACGAGGGAGATGTCTCTTATTTTAAAAAGTGTATGTCATCAGTTGTCCGTGACACTGCTTGCTTTATGACGGACTCAGAGCCACGCAAAGAGCTATTAAGAACAGCTGATGTGTTCAGCACTCTCACCTTCCTTGAGAAAAACCCTCCAGCTGTCAATTTGGCAAGTCTTTGCCAGGAGACACCCCAAGCCCCTTCCGTTTCTGCTCCGCACACTAGGGACCGGTCCGTCTCCAGAGGGACCCATTCCCAACCATTCCTGCCGTGTGGCAGGGCCCGCAGGATCACGGAGACTTCAGAGCTGCTGGGGAGGAGCCACCGCTTCCTCCAGAGAGCCAGACAAGCACCTGGTGTCACACGAGTCCCTTGTTAGGTGGGCTGTTAATTCACTAAGCAGGGCAGACATATTCAAGGTACTGAGGTTACAACATTAGAGCCTAACCAGCTGGCAACAGTTCTTGGAGACAACTCTAAGGTCCTAGAGGGTCCTCTCTGCATCTGTCGTGTCATCTTCATCTCGCAGATATAAAACCATGTTGCAAAAAGTGCTGCCAATCCTTCTTTATGACCCCCCAAACCACATCCTCTTTTGGCTGCAGGACAGCTCCTCACAAGGTCATCTTCTGCAGAACAAGCTAGCCAAATTAGGAGAAAGGTGCTACACAAAGGTATAGATGAACATACATTACCTCCCCCGGGTAGCTGAGGCGTAACAGTGGCATGAGCTAATCCTAACAAACCCAGATATCCAAAGGAACCCAACTCCACCAATAAGAGTCAAAGTACCTGGAAACATAGGACAGTTTTTCCTCTTCCTTGTCTCTCATCTATGCTCAGGGCATCAAATGAAGGCCCTCAATGAAGCAATTTTTCATTTTAAATTGCTTTTCTTTCCTGCCAAAAGCACAATACAGTTATTTCTCCTATCACATCTATGCGATATAGTAGAACTCTTCATTATTATTAAAGAAAAATATTGGAGGATAAAAAAGAAATCTCGACCACAATATCTTCTAAGGAGAAAAGTTTCCATTGGCATGTTCCTCACCTGCAAGAAAAAGCCTTAAAAGATGGCAAAAGAATAAAGGAAAGCAGCCTAGCTGTACAAAACTTTTGTCATTGCAGAAAGGTAGCTTGATTTCTTGGCTTTGTTTATCATAGGAAATGACTTCTTTTTTCCTCCTCCTAGAAGCACCTACACATACCTGGAAATCAACTGTGGGGCTAAAGAAAAGGTTAGAAAAAAGTGCATTTTGAGGGGGGAGCTCCAAGAGGCTACGGTGGGTGTGCAGAAGCCAGCGCTCACGGCAAGAGTTCGGCTACCTCGTACAGCAACCAGAGATGCAGGAGAACAGCTGGCATGAAATCCGTCTGTGCAGAAAAGCTGTCCAGCTTCCCAGCTCTCGACACGTGGGAATGTGTCTATCAGGCTACAGAGAGTCTCTCGCAAGAGGATTAATTCCACTGCCCTCCTCCCGGGCGTTCATGGGCAGGACGAGCTCCCCACACATCACCCTGTCCCCTGACTTGTGATTCCTACTTTCAGACAGCATCAAGCATAGTCAGGTGTACAATTAAACAAAAGAAATTTCAATTACAGAAAACAAGGTGCAAACTACTTAACCCCAGAAGAAGTGCTGAGTGTGTTTAATTGCATGGCTAAAGTTAGCACGACTCTAAAATCAGTATTTCTTGTTCATTTGATTCTTTTAAAGTCTTTGGCTTTCCACGATAATCAACTTTTACTCTTGGGAGCCATTCACACAGATACATTCTCCCCAAATTTCAGAAAAAAAGAAGCAACAAGTCCATCGAAGCAACTCTGAGCAGCAGAAATCAACATGTGGAGCAGTTTTTCTGGATATTTTATAAGGCTTTTGTGGTAGTGGATCTCACACGCACCCCACGTCTCCGTGAAGGTGCTCGCAGCTCGTGACATTGGGTACCAGTGAGCGCAGGCAGGCTAAGGGAGCCCTGCTTGCAATCGTGTCAGGCATGCAACAGAAAAGCACAAGGTTGAGAAGGATGTAAAGATAAAACACTTGTTTTCCAAACCCAAAAGCAGTTGGACAACATGTAAGTTACAAAGAGGCCACCTATAATTCTTTAGTGTGACTGCAAAAGGACACAGGTTCACAAGAAAGAAGATGGTGCTATCAGACTGCCAGGACTGTAAGAGCTAAGGCAGGCCCATTTGGCAGTACCATGAATTTCCAAAGCTCAATATTCTGAAGAGCGGAAACATCTTTCTTAAATCCTATTTTTTCTTCCTGTCTTCAGAAGTTCCAGCATTTCCCACACATTCCCCTTTGACTTTCTCCTCCTAAAAGACAGGTAACAGTTCTTGGACTGTTGGCAAGAGGAGACAGAGAAATGCAGTAACCTAAGCACTCTATATGCAATTCCATTGCATGCTTTTCAAGTGACTATGTAAAATTAGCACTTCAAACAGGCAAACTGGGGACCTGCACTTGAAAAGAGAGTAAACTGTAAAGCTTCAAAGTCAAGAATTGTTGCTACTGAGGGATAAATAAGAGGAGTTATCCTTCTCTAGAACCTGACACTGTCAGTCATGGGCACCTAGGCAGCAAGTGCAGGTGCACAACTAGAGAAAAGGAGTGCCAAGGACACAGAGTGTCCTGTGTGTCCCTCCTTTCCTGTATGTGCTCTACTGCAGGGTATAAAAGGCAAGGCAAGAACCAGCTGCTTCGCTTCCTACTCCACCTCAAGTCATCCATCCATCTAGAATCCAGTTCTGGATTCTGAAAAAGCAGGAAATTGGACAATTATTGTAAAAAAGCATCTCATACCCTCAATCAGTTGAGCCAGTATGCAACAAGATTGACACACCAGTGTGAACCACACTCTAGGTGGGCCGTGGAGAATCAGAAGCAGAAACTGCCCTCCTGAATGAGGCTCAGGCCCAGGTGCTACATCCAGCCAAGGTCTGATGAGATTCCAGCACTGCCATCTCCTAAGCCTGTGTTCCTGGCCTGTTCCTGAAGCAGCTGGAGAAAGAAGAGTGTTTGTGATCTTGTTAAACATGCCTGGAAGCATTGCAGGAAGAGAAGAAAAAGAAATAGAATCCAGCTCACATCAGAGCTAAAACAGATCAAATGCCTTAACTCTTAGTTCTTGAAATAAGATGACTTGGATTGAGGAATGAATGCTTGGCTAAAGCTGGATAGACAGGGGTTCGGACCTGTCACTGTAAGCACTGGCAATGCAAAATAATCATCCTGGATCTGCATTATTATTGTCTTTCCACTTGTATGAAAAGCAGTATCAAACATGACAGATGCTCACCTCATAACTGACACAGAGTTATTTGGGAGCACATCCTACACAAAGTCACAGCAACAGCTTGGCCCTAGGAAAACAGTATCTGCAGAGGACCTGCAGCACATGGAAAGCCCTCTGTGAATGCCTAACCACCCACCTCTTCAGAGCCAAAGGAGAGCCTCTGTTCTCCACAGGGGAAGCTCCATACACTCAAAGATACCCGAGCACAAGCTCCATAGCCCTCAGGTGCACCGCCACGCGTCCCACTATAGGGACACTATAGGGCTGGCAAATACACACTCACAGAGAGACTTCACCCAACATCGGGTGCCAGGAGGGTCCCTGGATAAATGGACACCTGAAGCTGGAAGGAACACATCTCAATTCAGACAACATTTCAGGCAAGGCAGGGCCAGAAATCTGGATTTGCCGCTGTCACCCAATTTCTACTCATGCAAAGATCCACCTCTTCCATTTTTTCCCTCCTCCTCGTGAGGCCACAAATGCCTCACTTAGCATTTTTCATCCCTAGATCCAGAGACATTGGATGTCTGGGAAATAGCTTATCCTGTTCCTCAGGCATCTGCCCTGTTAGCACCGGCACTAACCAAGGTCTGGCTTTTACCTGAGAAATTAGCCAGGCCTGAACTAGAGACCACACACCTAAAGGGGGTCTGCCAGACACCAGTGCCTCCACCCCAAGCTAGGAGGACAACCTAGCTTGGATTCTTCTGCTCTTCCAGATCACTGGAAGTATCAGAACTACCACTGGGAAAGTGCAGAACCCGCCTCTTGTGCACAAGGCAGAGGAGCACAACCTGCAAGCAGCCAGGAATGGAAGTTAAGCTTCTTACCGTGACAGGGGCCAGCACCAGCTGTGAAAGCAGCCAGTGGTGAAACTTTTCCCATTGCAGTTTGAACACTGATCAAAAGACATGAGTTCAAGAGGTTTGCAAGAGCTTTTACACATCCCAGGAGGTGAGGTATTGGCCAGCCTCCTTCGTAAAAGACCCAAGAGCCCTGGGATCACTTCAACACAGTCGCCAGACCAAGGAGCCCTGAAACAAGTATCTTGAAGGTAAATGGACACAAAGTCTCCTTATGGCCTCTTAAACATATTCCCTAAGGCCTTCTTTCCATGAAGCTGGACACAGACTCCTTCCGAAGTGTCTCATGTCCTCTCCCAAACCTCGCTTCCGCGGCTGTTCTTTAGCCTTCCAAGGCTGTTTAACACAGTCAGCCCTCCTCTCTCACTCTACTGCTACATACCCTCTTTTAATACACCCTAAAAATTTTTCTACTGGAGATAAATAATAGAGAAAAAAAATACAAGTTACAGAACCCAACTCCATGCACAGCCAATATTTAAGAATATTGGGGAAAACATTTATAGAATTTATAGGGAAAACATTCATAGAACAAAAAAGGAAAACTTTTTCCCCTTGGAAAATTGCACACGCCCAAGACAAAGATCTGCCCGTACTTTTCCTTTCTTTCCTCTGCTCACAAGGGAAGGGGCAGCTACTGCGAGTGACCTGAGGGGCTGCCTTGCCTGAGGGCCACAAAACCACCTGCACCTTTTCAGACAGAGTCACATTCACATAAGAAAAAGTGAGAGAGTTTCAGTTGTTCATGCATATGCTTCCAAAGCCCTTGAATTTTTTCCAGGGATTTTCTTGGTATCATCCTCCGCTTCCAAAAGCCAAAGGTTCCCTGATATTAGTCACCACTTTTCCTTGCGTTTGCGCATCGCACATCTGGACTATTTGGAACAAAGAAAAATGCTCAAAGGATTGAGAGAAGGAGCAAGGAGTTCAGATTGATAGTCCTTCCAGCTGCAAAACTTCAATACTTCCAAAAAGTTACACTTGCTTCTTGATGACTCTTTTCCAGATGCTGCCTCTGTCCTATTTCCAGAAGCCTGGAAGCCGCCAGAGATCCTAGAGGGCTAAAAAAAGGTGCATCTGTGGGGGAGATCAGTGCCCTAACAGAGGGGCAGAGGAGAATAAGCCTGCACTGGCCAATTCGACACTGCTGAGGTGCCCGTTTGAAGCGGAAGGGAGAAAGAACCGCAGCAAAAGGAACGACGAGAAAAGAGAGGGACAATAAAGCACGGGAGGAACAGAAGAACGTCGGCTACAGCGGAAACCGCTCAAGAATAGCAAAGCACACTGCACATTTGGAGCAAAGAGGAAAGAAAATGTTACACCTAGCACTGCCACCAGTGAAAAGTTATATGCACTCAAAACAAAAAAAAAGGAAAACACACCACACTCCACTTTCTCTTAAAAATAGGAAGAAAAAAATGAAAAAACAATCAAGGCAACCCGCTACTAGAGCTGGCATTCCTACACAACACACTGAGGCAAAACTCTGATTCCATTAGTTTAGTTTGTCATTGCAATTAAAGGGGAGGCGGGGAGGGAGAGGGAGGGATTTGCTTGTCCCAAATAGAGGCACTGTTATTAACAATAGGATAACTGGCGATAGACACATTTCCGTTGTGGTTTTCTTTGGACTATTTTTTTCCCAATAAAACTACTATTATACTGAACATAGTTTATAATACATTGCTAACACCCAAGTTGTTCATTCCCACAAATGATGCTACGAGTTTGGAATTTTTCCTCATCCTTTCAGTGACGTTTTCTTGGCTTCTTCCTCTGGGAAAAATATTTAGGCAGCAACTTCCCTTTAGTGCAACATACATGGTCTCACTTGAGTTATTTCATAAAGTTCAACATGCTGCGCTGCTTTTTCACTCTTCTAGTTCATGGTGAATCTCAGATTTAGCTTTTGGATGTTACTGTTGAGCAAAGGAGGCAAAGTCAGTTGTACCAAAGCTGGGAACACTCTGCCATCCACTTGTTAGAGTTAACTTGGAAAGCTCATCTTCCATTGAGGAGACCATGACCAGAACCAGAAGAGTGATGATAAAAAAGGCCACCTTCCCTGGGCAGTGAAATTGTTTCCTGAAGCAGCAGAGCATCATCTTTTCCTAGGAAAACACTGGACCTTTCGTTTAGAGCAAAGTAACTTGTGCTCCAAAACAAAACATTCATTTATGATTACTAAGCAATGCTGGATCAGAAAGAGCCCACTGGGCTGCTTCACAGCAACAGTAGAGAGTAACATGGCAGGTAAATCACAGCTTTCTGCAATCTATATAATTCTAATTCTATTCATTTACCATGAGGTCTTTCAACGGGGCTTGTACATTTATAGAACTACTACACTTAAACAAATGCTTTTGGTACACAGATCCCTACATTATGACTATAGAGGACTATAGAGCTATTTGGGCTTTTTTTTTTTTTTTTTTCTTCCACTATCTTCTCTTCCAGATCAGCAGGAATATGACCACACGCTAGTATTTTATTATAAGAAAACTTCTAAATTTTAACTCCATGTTACATCTAATTTCTTGCTGTAA
>JAVCKT010024454.1:30384-52880 GCA_032273925.1 Rhynchotus rufescens | reverse complement strand
ACCTTAACTCTTTTTTGTTGACAGACAGAACAGGAGGAAAGGAAGTAGTTAAAAGTTCTCAAGTACCTGCAGTTAAAAACACAAACCAACCAACCAAACACAAAACTCACATGCGAATGAAAAGACCACCTAGAAACTATATCAAAGATTCTTCCAGCAACTTTCCCTTTTTTCCCTCCTACTATACTTGCTAATAAACCCTGGCTACAGGGTAGCCTTTAATGACCTCTGAGGTAGATTACCTATGCAACCTATACTACTCTACATGAATCCATTCTTCAAAACAATTTTGAAAGGGTTAGATGTTGAGTTACAGATCTTAGTTTCTGATCACATATAAGTTTTTCTTTTTTTGGGGGGAGCGGTAGTTGAAATTCTTGTGTTACCCTTAATAGAGATAAGAGAGCACAGTGTCATGATCACCTTTTAGAGAGCTTCAGCTTTCCCTAGGCTTTGCTGTGTGGCATAAGCTGTTCCTCACTCACGAGGCCATGAAGCTGCAAATGTTGAAGCTTTTTGCATAATGTCAGAGTCAGCACTGAAATGCATCTTGCTGACCTCAGTTTGGCAGTTGTGGAGACTAAGCAGAGCTGAAGCTAAAATGACCTAACTAGTTAGCTGCCCCTAACTAGTGCCCTCTTTAGGCTCCACCTGCCCATGCCTCCCTTTATTCCCCCCAGCCCAAATCCAGTGTCTTTTCAGAGTTCATTCACATAATACTTCCAGACCATTAAATGCTGTTTGTGGCTCCTGGGATTGACTTGAGCCCAGAGCTGCTCCATTTCACAGAAGAAATATAAATGGAACCAAGGGCCTTACTGTTTGTGGTTAAACAAGATTAAAAGCTGCAACATCCGTTTTTCCAAAAAAAAAAAAAAATCAAGAAAAAGTAAAAAAATAAACCCAAATAACCAATTTTTTTGAGAGCAAATGAGTGATAAATCTTGCAGTAGGTGGGAAATATAAGTAGCACTGATAAGGAAATGCATGTTCTTCACATACTGCATTTCTTTTTGGAAAAAGACTTTTTTCTACTTTAATATAAATTAAGCCATAAGAGTTTCATGTGGGAAGGGAATGAAAGGGATCACTTTTAAGAGATTATATTGATATGTATTGTCACTTCTGCTGGGAAATGTCTATTGTTGCCAATTCCTTGGCCTATCTTTCTTTAAAAAAAAAGAAAAAAAAAAAGAAAAAAGGCGATAGCTCTTGGCTATATTTACTAGTTTTGTAGTAATGTTTTGCTGGCCTGTTTGTCTTTTCCTCTCCTTTTTCTACTCTCATAGTCTAATTTCTATCTTTCTTTCTAATGTCTCGGATAATACTAGCTTGTCTGCTCAGTAGGAGTTGGTGTTTGTGTGTCTTCCTTTTTAAAGAAACGCACTACTGTGTTAAGTATTTGGCTGGGAAATGGGATGCTGCAGCTTTAAGAGCATTTTTTTTCAATTCATAACAGTATTTCCCATCCTCTTTTGCCTGCAGGCAGGGAAAGTGTATGTACAGTATTTATTTTGTTTCAATTTTACTTTAAATTTGTAAGTTTCTATAAGTAGTTCACATTGATTATTCTAGAGGAGGACAAGTGGCTTTGTTTAAATTTGTATTTGATATTCATAGATTCCACTTTCTGTACTTTAAAGACTGAAATTAAAAAATTGTATTGCTTATGTTTTGATTTTAGCACTCTAAAGTGTTTAATTTCTTCAGACTTTTCGTTTGCTTCAGTGTAAATACAGAAGGTTGTATAGAATGTCTTGGGGAGAAAACTGCTTTTCTAGTTCTGATTTCTCTGCCCGTTATTCATAGCTTTTTGAAGACTACTCTTGCGGGAGAAATGCGAGAAGGAATGTTCTCATTTTCTTTTTATTTTCAGAGTGCAAATTTCATTTCAATCTAAGTATATTATATGGCAACTAAATGCGTTTTCTGAAGATGTGTGTATTCCTTTTGAATCCTAATATATAAGGGGAGATGGAATGTTCTATGGTTTGTCATATTAGAGATCTAGAGAAACAGGTGAAATTGTAAGCAGGGTGTCAAAAGAAATGTTATTTTCATATTCTTGCTTGTTCTTAATTTTTGTTCAGATTTGCCTCTTGCTTCTGACGACTGACTCATTTCTCAATTCTTTTTTTCCTTAAATAGGGGGCTATTCCAGGTAGAGGAGACTTCTCTTGAACCCTCTTGCACCCTTTTGTCTTGCTTGCTTTTATCTTGGGTGGTTTCCCTGCTGATTTCTCCAGCAGCATTTCAGTATCTGTTTTACAACCTTCAGTGCTTGGAGTTTTCGCTCCATATGGCAGTTCCTGCCTGGGTGCAGTGCTTGGGGGTAATGGAGGCGTTGCTGTCTTGCACTCAGACTTAGTGTAATTCTCTGGCAAGGCGTGTGCTGTAATACTGAGCTTAAGTGCTACATATGGGCCGATGCATAGGTCCCGCGATGGCCGGTTTATGAGAGCCTTGGATAAATGATGCAGCAGTTGGGACTGGAGGAATCAGATGGCAAAAGATGTTTGATCTGAGCATCCTAAGCAGCTACTCAAGTTTTCTTCTTGGGCTGCTTGAGTTTGCAAAGAACTTTCTATCAACTCTGATGTTCAGGAGATCTGCTCACAGCCAAGGTCTCCCTTGTGCTCAGTGTTAACAGACAAAGTACAAGAAAGCTGTCCCTGTCAAACTGTATGCTGCTCAAGAATATGAATGCAATAGCTCTTAAAAGTAACAACAAGCTAATGAGTTCTGTGTCCTAAAGTCCACAACATGGTAGTCTTCTAAACTTGGGAGCAGAAACTTAAGTACTTTTTCAAAACAAATTTAGGTGGGGCAGAGGAAAAAATCATGAGGAAAAAATCATTATTCAAGCACAGAGGACAAAGATTAAATACTTAAGTGAACATAAATGAGCTCCTGGATGTGCCTTTTGCAGTTTCTGAATTCATGTGTTTAATACCTGTTTTGAACTTGTCAAGATTAGCCAAAGATGTGCCAAAGATGTAAAGGAGCTTTTAGTCTATCAGCACAATCACATATTATAAAAAAAGTATTATCACTGTAATGGGTCAAAAACAAGGCTGTGACCTGGGCATTTTCATCAGATAGATTGACTTGATCTCAGCGGAATTCAAATAAAAGCCTGTATAAAAACCTATTTAACCATATTTATTGTATGTCCTTTAGCCTTTACCAGTTACGCTCCAGAGCCTTTCCCTGTGACCACTGTTTGTTTGGTAGGACACTGGAAAATCTCTGAAAGATCCAAAAGTGCTGCTTTAAATGTTATTGGATACCTTTCGGCACCACAATCAGTATTTCAGTATTTCCTTTAACGCTGAGTGTTTCTTATTATTTTCTGCTTTTCTGTTTGGGGTGGATGCTGAAATACCTGAATTGTTCTTTCCCAGTGGGCAGATGGATTTTAGGGATTTTGAGGCTACCAAATATGGCAAAATAGCTGAATTTCTGTAGTCAGAGAATGGCCAGGATATCCATTGCCACGTATCAGAAGATTAAGGTGTTGAGGTTTTTTTTTATGCTGCTTTTTAGTTTTTTTTTTTTTTTTTTTTTTTTATCAGCAGCTTTCACTGCCTTTGAGGTTGACTCTCCAGTAGAGTGTGTGCAGCCTTGGCTTTGTGCACATCTAGTGAAAGTCAGCTCTGTCTGGAGGTTTGGCCATCTCCTGTTCGAGTTGTGAAGCTCATGTGCTGGCTAATTAGTTTACACATTCAGTCTTTTTTGCTTTTTTGTTTGGATTGCTTGTGGAAATCTGGCCGATAGGATGAATATAGGGAGGTGAATCTGGCTCAGTATTGGTTTCTGTAGGAACGTTTTTTTCCTTTATTTAGAAGTGTTTCTCCTGGGAGCCCTTGAATGTATAGTTTTACCACTGGTAAGTTCAAGCAAGGACTGAAGCAGAAGGGCTGGGATGGTACCATTGCTCAGTTTGATACGATCAGCTGTTTTAAACACATTTGTTTTTACAGCAGACAACAACTAAAATGTAGAACTGGCTGGTAAGACAGTGAATAAAATCTTTCATTGCCAGAGCTCAGAAACTAAACTGACCTATAAATCTGCTGATTCAAGGTGGAATATTGTCTAAACAAAGCCACTTTAAATTAGTCTTTAGAAGTAGTACTGTGAATTTAAACTGTGTCTGGCTTAATATATCTGCTGTCTGTACTATTCCTACTGTATTTACTTTGGTCTTGGAAAAAAAATACTATTATTTGGAACATACAAGTCAACTAAACTACCATATACAAAGAGTCTACTTGTTTGTGATGCTTTGCCTGGAAGTTTACTCTAGTGAGTTTTATTGCTGCAGTGAATGCACCTAAAGAGAGAACATAGGTTTATCTGTGAGAAACATTTGCTGTACACTCTGGTAAGTCAGGAAAATGCAGGTCAGCTTTTTGTTTTTGTTCTGGTAAAACCAAAATCCTACAACATTTTCACAGCTTTTGTTCTAGTATCCTGAGGTAAGATCTCTGCTGTGCAAATGTGCTTTAACTCTGTATTTTTCTTCATGATAGCACTCATTTGGAAAAGATGCTAAATCATGTGCTTCATTTGTAAGCTGTTGATTATTAATTACTGACAGAATTGTCTTTTTGTTTTTTTAAGAATTCCTAAACAGATCGGTTGCAGGTCTGACCTAGTCAGGCTTTTGCTGTGCCTGACCAGCAGTAGTCATTTAAAATCATGTAGAATTGAGCAGAACCCTTCCCATGTGGCTGATAGACTTTTCCTCAAGAGGTACCCACTCCTCTGTTGCCACAGTGCTCTATCTCCTGAGGAAGGACAGCATCTTTACTATATAAACCGAGTGAACTGAAAGACATATTAGAAAGAACTGGGTGTCCCAGATGAGGCAGCACTGCAAGGAGTCTCTGCTTCTGGGCCTGTTCATATTCAGCCCAGGTCCTTGGCAGGGGAGTCTGTTAGCTGCGCCATGGGCTACTGTGAAATGAGTTGATCCTAGTCCAAAGACTAGGGGACAGATGTGCCTGCCATAAAACTAAGTGCCACAAGTGATGCTAAATTGTCATAGTCTTAGGAAGGAGACCAAGCATTAAATGGGACATGACATCTGAATGATTTCTTTCTCCCCAGGCTTTTCCAGAAGCTCAGAGAGAAGGGGCATTAGTGAGATGCTTTGGGAAAAAAAAACAAGAACATTGTTTAATGTGCTTCTTCTGGGGCTAAATAAAGTCATTCTAGGCATTGGTCCTGTTAATCCATTCTTAGGGCTAAGTGAATTTCCCTGAAAGAGGGTGTTCAATTTATAGAGAAAGTAGAAAGAAAAGATCCGATGTTTTGTGTCCCATAGCTACCCTGATATGGGTGAGGCTTATAGGAGAAGTGACATGTATAAGGCCACCTGATACACTTGAAGAGTGGGGAATAAATGTAATTTTCAGCATGCATGGTTCTGGTATAAGTCATTTTCTTCTCCCACAAACCTTACCTTGCTCATGTCTGCAGCACTGCTGTTATATATTTTCAGTAATGTCATAGTTGCTGTTAATAATTTTCTTTTTTTGAAAAGTATTTTAAACAGCACTTACCATATTTTTTCTCTTAAGAAAAAATATGTGCTGTATAGACTGAATGCTTAGTATCTGTACTGTCTAGGAGGAGACCTATAATAAGGTGACATTTTCTGAAATCAATGCATTTAGTAAATTTTTTTTAAAAAGGCAAATTTAAAGAGAGGAGCATTGATAAGATTAGAAAACTGGGGTTAGAAATGCTTTAGCAAACTAGACTCTATCTGTGTAATTAAGTATGTATATATTTTTCACCTTCTGTCTTCTTTGAGTTTCCAAGGATTTTAAACAGAATATAGAACCTCAGTTACCAAATTCCCACTGTGTTACCATTTTTACCCCAACTATGATGAAAAGATTCCCTTTATTATTTATCACATTTAATTGTCAGGAAAATAGTACTGTTGGTACTCTTACAAAAAATACTATGTTTAAATTCTTTTCCACTTGTTTGGGACATTCAGGGTTCTCTAAAGTGTGTTTTTCTGCACTGATGCTAACTCGTGCTACATAGTTTTACAGTTCATGGCTTGAAGAAAAACCTGAATATTGTTCTGTGGCAGGCATATAATTCACTGGAAAGGACTCTACAAGAGGGGTAGCAATATAAATTGCAGTCTTTGATCTCTTAAATATTCTGTGGAGCCTGAATTAGTTGAAGCATTAGTCATTAATTGGAGCATTAGTCATTAGCTGAAGCATTAAAACATAGATTATGATATAGCTCAGACATACTGCAGAGATCTTGCAGATACTACGTGACTGCCCAGAACAAAATCTACATAGGGGTAGAAGATGGAAGGGAAACTATGCACGTGGTAATTTGGTTTAATTAGCACTAAGGATGCTAGATTTTTGTCACCCGAGTCATGAAGCAGAAATAGATGGTTACATAGGTTTTCACTTCCATGGAGTCACACCGAATGGGCTTAATACCTAAAGCAAATGGCTGCAAGTAATCGGGCCCTAACACTGGATTTATGGGCAGAAGCAATAAGGATTTAGGATTTTTTAAAGAATACGCTGTTTAGATTTTCAAGATCTGTTTGAAACTTTTCTTCTGCAATTCTACCCTGAGTTTCTAACTAGTTCTTACAAGCTGATGACCCAGCATGCAGTTATGCAGTGAGATCTGATGTTATGTCTCAGTAGGTATCTCCTTAGCAACGTAGCTTGTTCTTCTAGAAGGTCCTTCAGGTGCTGCAGTTGGCTTTATTTTAGTTAGACCTGGGGTGATGCAGAGCTCCCCAGCTCTATCCTGGGAAATGCTTGCCAGTTGTGTGCAGGATGGGAAGGGAGGCAGTGTGATCCTCCCTGCTTCCTGGGAGCTGCTCTCTCGGAGGCACAAATTCCTTCAGCTGGATCGTGCTGATGGATCCTAACGCTGTGTTTTGCTGGTGGGACTGAGGGCCTCTGGGATGATTTGGGAAGGGAGGGAGTGGGAAGGGTCAGAGCAAAAGGCCTGACTGAAGAGCAAAGTTGCGTTTAAGCAAACCGAAGAAGCAATCTGCAAACATCACTGGAGTGCCTAAGAAAGGCAATAGGATTTCTCCAGTTTCAGCTGGATGGCATGTCTGTCTCTCTGGGGCTGTTCTTTTTGCCTGTTTCCTCTTGTATTCAAACTCTGATGGGCCATGGGGTGAAGAACGTGGATGTCTTGCGATCTCTGACAGATGCCAGCTCTGCTTTTCTCCGTGTCTGGGGAGTGGGTAGACCAACAACTGAAGAGAGGCAACAGTTTTCCTAGAGGAAGGCTGGGCTTCATGCCTTGTAAAATAAGAAAGCATCTGGAGAGCCGTGCAGCAGAAAAGGATCTGGGATTGTTGGTCGACAGCCAGCTGAGCAGGCGCCAGCAGTGTGCCCAGGTGGCCAGGAAGGCCTATGGCCTCGTGACTTGTATCGGGAACAGGGTGGCCAGCAGGACCAGGGAAGGATTGTCCCCTGTACTCGGTGCTGATGAGGCTGCACCTCAAATACTGTGTCCCGGTTTAGGCCCCTCACTACAAAAAAGACATGGAGGCCCTGGTGTGTTTCTGAAAAAGGGCAGTGAAGCTGGTGAAGGTGCTGGAACATAGACCATATGAAGAGTGGCTGAGGAATCTGGGGTTGTTTGGTCTGGAGAAGAGGAGGCTCAGGGGAGACCTTATCACTTCAACTACCTGAAAGGAGGTTGTAGTGAGGCAGGGCTCAATCTCTTCTCCAAAATGGCTACTGAAAACAGGGCAGGAGGAAGTGACCTCAAGTTGCTCCAGGGGAGGTTCAAGTTAGATATTAGGAAAAAATTCTCCATGGAAGGAGTGGTGAAGCACTGGAACAGGCTGCCCAGGGGAGTGATGGAGTGACTGTCTTTGGCAGTGCTCAAGAAAGGTGTGGATAAAATTGAGTGGAATGTGGATTTGTCCAATGTGCTGGTCATTGAGTAGTAGTAATAGTAGTTTAGCTTGCAGAGCCAGGTTACTGCTGCAGCACTGAATTACCAGTGTTTGAACTACTACTCTCTCATGACTGGAGGAGGTTGAACAGATGCATTTTCTGTTCTAGAGAAGGTATGAAATGAAGGCCTGGGCAGATGAGTAGCTATGCTTTTCAGTATTGCTGTGTTTACTATACAGAGTGGTCCTTCTCACTGATGTAGTTTGCGTGTAAACTAGGACATTTCTGGTCCTCCATATCTGTATTTCTCAAAGTCTCCAAATCTTTAAGGGCGTTTTTTATGCTACTGTTCCTAGCTAGATTTCTTATCTCCTCAAATACATTGATATCTTAAAGACTTTAAGTAACAATGTGGTGTGAGCCCAAGGGATACTGTTTCTATGAAAAGCTGCTAAAATTGAACAGCCCATAGAGATCTTTAATCAACATCTTCAAGGTCATCATTGATAGCTTAGAAATGTAAAATGTGTTAAATGTGATAGTAAAATTTAGAAGAAGAACCTTTTCTGTCTTGCAGGCATTATGGCAAGGGCTTACAGAAGACCACTTTCAAAACTGGAACTTGCATCTCCTAGTACAGAAGGTATCTTACAGTTGTGCAGAAGAAAAGATAAATGTGTTTGTGTGTTTATTTGTATTTACAGCTTACTTAACCTTTTTTTTTTTTTCTCCGAGAAGAATGGGATTTACTCTGAGGCAAACATGGTCTAAGCAAGAACAAGCTGTGCCTCCACTCTCTCATATAATCCACTTTTTTTTTTTTTTTTCTTTATGTGATGATGTGATGACCTGATTATGTATTAGCAGCAAAGGAAAGAAGGAAAGGGGTGCTGAAGATATGGGAAAAAAAAAATATTTCCTCTAATAGATCATAGACCAAGTATTGAGTGATTCGTTGCCAAGTCAATGGAATGATTTCCTGGACAGAATGTTTCTAAAATTAGCCTTTTCATTGCAAGTTGTATATTTAGTAGGTCAAAGAAAGATGTTTTGGCTATATACTGAGCATGTGCTGCATTAATAACGCTTCTAGTCCAACCTTCAGCTAGTGCCTTATGCCGTGTTCTGAAGAAGGTGGTTTTATGTCAATCCAGCTTTGCATAGCAAGGCTGTAAGCAGAGACAGACTTAACATACGTTTTTGTTTCTGCTATCTGGATAGAAAAATATGTATGAAACACACCTTTAAATGCACCAAGAGTGTTTGAATTAAAATTCAAACAGATTGAACAGATTACAAGATACTCTGGATTTGCATATACTAAAGGCTAAAGAAGAGAATGGACACCGTTGCTAGTGGTTTGCTAAAAAATATGCTTTTGGTCAGTTTGTATTATGTTCTTTTCTACCTTTTACTTCATTTGCTTGTTACAGCTTGTTTTTTTATATTATTTATTTTTTTAGACAGCAGCCATTGGATACTAGATGCTTATGCACAGCCAAACAAACTTGACTTGCTTAAAATTTTCAGCCTGGATAGGCTATGTTTTAACCTTTCTATAATATTTTTATTCACACTTTTTGGTAGAATAGAATTTCTCTGTCTCTTAAAAATGGTGGGGAAAAGTCTCCTCCGTCTTCCCCTTATCCAGCCCTCCAGACTCAGCCTGGAGAAGACTGTCTTTACCAGAGGTGAAGTAGTTGGGAAGGGTGTGTTTCTTTGGCTGTGGGTCATTAAGAAGAGTGGAGTCTGCTGTTCTTCCCTTGAAGCTTCAGATAAAAATTCTTTATTGTGCTAGAAAGAAATAGACTGACAAGGAGAAAAGTTATCTGTCCTGCAAGAATACGTAAATGAAATGCTATGTTGCAAGTGAAATTCCTGGCTTGCTGGAAAATTCATGTGAGGAAAAATGATGTGCTTTTTCTTTTTTAGCTGCATTGGCAAATTATCAAGGAATGAAAGCTTTTACTTCACTTGCAGAGTGTTGTCACTTGCAGAGGCTATTTTTATTTTGGGGAGGATTTTACATTTATGTCTTTGAATATAGGAGCAAAGAGGGGAAAAAAAAAGTTGTCTAAGTTGTATTTTTTTAATATTGAACCCTCAACTAGCAAAGCTAATACAATATTAATCACCACCAGGAGGAGCTCATGATACAGCATGCAATGTTAACTTCCTGCCTTTAAAGTTGTAGGAAATTCAAAAAGGAAGGAAAGAAGGAACTTCGAGTCAAAGCAGGGTGGAGGCGGTCATCCCCTTTGAGCTTTGAATGATGGCATTTGACATACAAATATGTGAAATGGAGCTACATCTGCAAAAGGCAAAGCCACCCAAAGCGGAGAGCAGATGGGACAATTTGCTGTGGTCCCTGTTCTGTCAGGTTGGGGAGGGTGGTGATTCATCAGGATCCGAACAGCCTGGTTTGTTCAGGGGATCGCAGTCGCAGGCTTCGCTGCTGAAATCTCTGTGCTCCCCCGGTACCGAGAAGCCACGAGCAGAACACGGGCCGCTGGCACCAGAACCAGGGGGTGCTCAGGTGATGCTCTGCTTTTAAAGTGTAAAGCATTGTTAAAGCTTTTACAGGTTGATTGGCAGCTCCTCTGATTGTGAATGTTCTCAGCTATCCCAACAGTTTCAGGAAAAAAAAATGAACTGTAAGTTAAAGACCAATAGTATCTTACTGTGACAGAGAGACATTTCACAAAGGACAGATCTTTACCTTGCAGCTGCAAAGTTTCCCTTCTTCAGGACAGAGCCACTGAAATATCCAGGAAATTATTTTGAATTTTTTTATAAAACTCCAGGATGAATGGGAACCCACTGTCAGTCACATCTGTTCTGCTCAGCTTCTATTTTTGTATTCATTGAAAAATCTAGTATTTAGCATTGCCTCAAGACTAACCAATTCCCATTTCGCTGAGGTGAGAGACCAAAGTCTGTAACCCAGAGACTGTGGGCACCTTTCTTCCTGCTAAAATTAATACATGCTAAGCAGACAGAGTCCCTTTATCACGACCATGTTCTTATCAGGCCATCTCCTTTATATATTCCTTCCTTCCTCACCCATTGTAGAAGCAGACATCCTGCCCAAGGCATCAGAATCCACAATCTGCTGCTGCTTCTATGGAGGCCCTGGCTCTTTGCCAGCAGTCCCTTGAGATGGTCCCAGATGTGACTGCTTTCTCTGTGCTGCCCTGAAAATATCCGGTAAACACAAAGGGCTGCACTCACCACAGCCACCGCCTCGGAGGCCAGCACTTCCTCTGCTGTCGGGGCTGTGCAGTGGGAAGCGTCAGGCATGATGTAGCCCAGAGTAACCACAACGCAAATGGCCGGGTTGCAGTCAAAGGAATATGTCTGTAACAGGATAAAGCCAATCGTTTTTGAACCTCTCGGCCGTTCTCTGAGCTTACCTCCAGTTCCCATGAACCCGGGAAGATGTGGATGGGACGCCTTTGTCATGGTGTTTTTCTGTTGGAAAATGCCCTTACGTTCTGTGTGAAAAGAGATGAGGTTTTGATACTTCTTTTCATTAGGGGAAAAGTGTTTAGAAGTGGTTTCATTTATGTTTCAAAGCAACTTGGACCTAAAGAATTGGCTGTTTTTCTCTCTCAAAATAAAACCAAAATGATTTGACCGACTTAAACCATTACACTTCAGGAAGGAGATTGGGAAAGAGGGGAGCAAAGCGAGGATATGAACTCGTAACTCTTTTTGTGATTTGGGTAGTTGTTGTCATTTCAGTAAGGAAATTTGATTGAGGTATTTTTAGTAGTCTATCAGAAACAAAACATTGTAGTCCTGATGCTGCTGAAACTAGCTAAAGAAGCCCATGAAGAATCACAGAGACCAAGGCACAGCAAATAAACCCCATTGCTGGGTTTCCTTGCGTTGTCTTGTTGTAACCCATTCCTTTTTTCCCCCCTTGTTACTTATATCTACTTTGCTGCTTCTCTGCTTTTCACAATCACCAGAGTTCTTGTAGACCAGGAGGGTTCCTTTTTCCTCTGTTTTCATAGGTATTTGTGCACGCAGTAAGTTATTCAGAAGAATTTTAGCCAGCTCATCAATTTTTTTGCATCCATTTGTTGAAGGAAGTGAGGTAAGAATCTGATTACCAGTTCATGCATGAGGTTGTTTTATCTGCTAGAGGCTTTACTGCAGTGTCACAATGCAAAAAATCTTCAAACGTGTCCCCATTGAGATCCATCTTGTATTTTGTCTGCCACTAAAATGAAAAGGCTGGAGAAAAGGGAAAAGAAAAGAGGATGGATCTGCCCCAGGCCATGCTTCAACCGCTCTGGAAAGCCATATGTTGTTGAGCTGGCCTGATGAATTGTTACCCTTGAAGGATTTCATTGCTGCTTTAACTTAGGAAAAAATGCCCTGCAATGCCTTGTTTTCCTAACAGATATTAATTTGATAGAATTGGTTTTGCACTTGTCTCTTGGCATTTGCAGTATCTTCTGGAACAAAGAAGATATAGAATCTGAAATGAATATAGCTTTTTTTTCAGGACTGCAGCCAATTGGGTTATTCCCTGCCAGCTCTCCTCACCAGTCTGCAGATAAATCCACCCAGCTTTTGGAGAGCCAGCTCTTGGCTGCCCTCTGGACCACACAGTAAGTTTGCGTCATGTCAGGGACATGAGGGCATGTAGGATGTCGCCTTTGTGTTTATTTCCAGAAATTAAGGGAGTGTATCCCTATAGTGTCTTTCCTGTTTGTTAGTGACAATATATAGCAGTGTTAGATGTAAAAACCTCCAACTCATGGGGATTTGCAAAGCGATTCTATTGCCTAAGCACCATGTTAGTTGTTTTTGTTGGTGTGTTTTAGGTAAGCTGGGGCAGAGGTGCCTTTTGGAAGCATCTCTTCGTAGAAGGCAGGAGCACGGCTTCAGCAAAACATGAGGGTTGATGTTTAGTTCTTTTTATGCAAGGCTCCTGAAGCAGAACACCTTAGTCACTGATGATCTGAGATCCATCTTAAACGGCATCTGCCTCTCTGTTTTTGTTGTTGTTCAGAAATATCCTGACCTTGCAGTTGTTCAAACAGGCTTTTCTTAACAAAATACACAGTGTCAGCACTGGCCAGAAACATACCACTCTCTGTAAGCAAATGTCCTGAAATAAAAGGTTAGAGGTGGCTTGTCAAGAGTCAGTGAAGTTGAGTCCAATGCAGGCTGGGAACTTTCGTAGGAGAGGAAAATATAAGAGCAATATATGATGGTCCCTGATTCCCTGGAGCTATAATATCTAAAGGGGGTTGCAGCCAAGAAGGACATAAGTGTAATCATGCCTGTTGCAAGCAGAGTGGTAATAGAAAACCCATTTATAATGACTCCATATGGCTTGTTGTATTTTTTTTTCTTTAATATCAGAAGGAAGACTATGTCCAGCCTAATGTTTTGAATAACTGGCTGCAGAGTGCCACTGGGTAACACAGCCCTCCCTTTTCCTAACATGTTACCCTACAGCAGAGTCCCTAAGGGGTTGTCCTATCTCGATTTGAAGTCATTTATTGCTGAAAATTTCTTTTCTGATCTGGCCATCTGTTTGATAGCTCATGGTTCTCCCTGGTGTGGTGCTAGTGTGATGTGTGGTTTGATCTATAAGCCTGGATCTGTGAGCAACTGTAAATAGGTGTAGGTATTTACTACTGCAAATCCAGAGGGAGAAAGGAAACTGAAGCTGCTTACAGAGATTTTCTGTGTGAGAAAAGTCACACAATATAGGCATCTGTTAAAATCCGTCCATCCCCGAGGACAAGGCAAGCCCTTATCCAAACAGAGGGGCACCTTGTTGTAAGCAAACGCTGAGCGGGGTGCTCTGTGTCTCCGCTGTCTTCCTGCTCCCAAATGATGGGAAGGAGCAGGTATCACAGCAAACTTTAGAGGCAATTTGCATCTTTGAGAAGCTAAACTGTACAGACTGTCGCACTCACTGTGCAAGCCGAGTTATTGATGATGCTGAAATTCCCTGTGCTCCTTTGTTTGGGAGAATTTAGTACTAAGGGCAAGCACTAGCCTGATAACTCTGAAAACTGTAATCTCTTTATACCCTTGGAAGGAAAAGCAAATAAATGACAGCTTGGCTCCTTTTGGGTTTTTCTCTTGTTTAAATAAACCTGGCCTGAGAGGCCACTGCTAGGGCACGTGGGTTTTTATCCCTACTGCCCATTTATTCCTGTATATTTGAGTCGTGCCAAGACTTTCTATGAGGAGACCAAGTGTGTGGGCAGGAGCCCTGCCCCATCTTTAATATGCTTCTCCCCGACTATGCAGAGGGGAGAAGTGCTGTGGAAGAAATGACTTGCCAAAGACAACAAAAGATGCCAATTGCAGAGCAGGGACTCCTGCTTGGGCCTCTGGGTCCCAGGTTTGACAATTTGACCATTGGCTGTGGTTATTTCAGTTCTAGGAAACAGCTGGAGGTCAACAGCATCAGCCTGTGTTTGCTTACCGAGACGCAGGGAAACCGAGGGGGAAAGCTGGAAGCGAGGATCTTTTGCACCTTCCTCCCTCCCCATCACTGGAGGGGTTTTGTAGAAACCTCTCAGCACTCCCAGTAGAGTGGTCCTGGTGGTGATTTTCCAGCTCTGGTGGGTGCATGCCCCCAGCTATCCTGGGTTGCTCTCTGCAGCCCTTACAGATGGAAGCCACACAGAGTAGTCTGACGGAGGATCTACAGTCTTAACACCCCAGACCTTGTTTTGCTGGATGTCCTCAGCCGGTGCAGAGGAAACCCGTGTCCGCGGCATGGCCTGTGGCACAGAGCCTGCTGCCACCTTCCCTTCGTGTCCCAACGGAGCCTCCTGCGCATCCCAACAGGCAGATTGGAGCGCGGCGGCTGACAGGGGTAATCCAAGCGCTGCCTGCGTGTCCCCTGCCCAGGCAGGGCTGACCAGCCCTTGGTGCCCTTGCCTTGGGTCAGCAGCAGGAGCTGGGGCCGCCCCAGGCTCTCTGCTTCTCCAGCAGCCACTGCCCCGAGAGGAGCAGGGGAGAAGTCACGTCCCAAGCCGATTTCTGGGTAGCACGGGGGCTCCTTTGTTGGGAAATGCAATTGAATTTGCAGACCACAAAGACGATGCCGTCTGTCTCATTACCGAGCCGCAATCTGTTCCCGGTGTCCTGCTGCTCCCTCCCCCCCCGCTATATTCCTCGCCAGGGATTTACTGCTCCTTTTTAATCTGGTGTTTTACTCTCTCATTCTCCCATCTTTGCCCCTTTCATTTCCCCTTGCAGAGCTGCTGCCCCTGCTTTTCTCTCCTGTCCTTGCCAGCTGGGGAGCTGCACCTCCATTGGGCTCTGCTCTGCAGTGCCTTCAGCTGCCCACCAAGGACCTGCCACCGCTGGCTGCCAAAAGGCAGGAGAAGCCCCATGCACACGATAAAAGCCACAGGGCTTCACAAGTCGTTCTCTTCTCACAGTGTTCTTGTGGCTAGGTATTAAAAAGCAAGCAAGCAACAGCTCGCTTTGTAAAAGGATGGCAGATTAAACCCATGGCCTCAGAAAAGCACGTGAACGTTCCCTGTTTTCTGTCAGGAAACTTCACAGTGGAGGGAATTATATTTATGCTTGTCCCGAGATCTGTGTAAGACAGCTCATGTTGAAGCAAAACCAGGAGATACAGTGTACATATTTGTATTACAGTAGCGCACACAGACCTTGGCCAAGGTCCGTGCTAGTTCCATGCTTGACGAGTTCTTTGCTGCAGGTTCTCCAGAGCAAGCAGCCCTGGAAAACGGCCCTGCCTGCTTGTTTTCCAGAGAAATATTTGGTGGCAGCTGAAAATGGAGCCCCAAACTGTCATATCTTTAAGGACAAGGCTGTTTTTGCCTCACAGGTAGAGGCAGTCAGAGAGGATGGACTGAGACATACTGAGTTTGAAGAGCTCCCAGAAAGGCTGATAACTGCATATTTCAGGCTGGGTGCCCTTAGATTAATAACCCAAACATTTATGCCTCAGAAGGGCAGTGACATGGCATGGCAGGGGCACGCTGTGTGTGCTCAAGTGCAAACTCTACAACGTTCCTTTGTCCACCAGTGCCTTTGGCATGTGCCGTACAACAAGTCCTTTCTCCCTCGGCTAGGGACGTTTCCTGTGGTTTGTTCTCAGATTCCTCCCCTTCAGCTTTTCCTGTCAAGAGGACACAAGCCTCCAGTGATGCCATCAGCTGGAAGCGAGCGAGTTGCCCTCATGGGCCTGCTCAGCCCCAAGCTTGTTAGTGTTTATTATGTGGTGTCGGATGCGCGTGCCAGGCATTGTGCAGCTGCGGGGCTTGGAGCCAGCTGCGAGGTCTTGATGTGCGCCGCAGAATTCCTGATTCAGCGGCAAAATCCCCGAGCTGCCTTCAGCCTCCTGGAAAAACCATCTGCAGGCATCCCGCTCGCGCGGGAACACGGAGTGCCAGCCGTGTCGGCCAGCCCCACCGCGTGTAGCGCAGAGCTGCTGGTGGTGGGACACCCCGCCGGGCAGCGGGCAGCATTGATACCTGACCTTAGGCATCCCGGGCGCCTCTCTGCTCCAGGTCACAAGCTTAAGTCTTGCTCCTGCCTGTCTTGCTCTAAACGTCTAACCCGAAGGCTACTGAAACCTGTGGAAAGACTTGCGTTGACTTTGGTAGAATTTAGGATTGAAGTTGTTGCTTGATACTGCTCTGTAAGCTGCAGGTATGTAAAGTCCTGCTAGTACAAAATAGGGGAGAAAAGAAGAAAAACAGGTTTTTTTCCTTTATCTAAAACAGTGGTAATCGGCTGAGGAGGTGTATGAGCTTAGAGGAATTGCTTAAACACAATGGCCTATATTCTAACTAGTGTAGGGTAGACACAAAAGTATCTTAAAAGCAGTTAAATGCATCGGTGCTAATCTCTTAAGACAGCTTTCTACTAGCTTCTCTCTGTTGATAGGCAGCGTGTGTCACCTTTTCTTTCTGGAAGTGCTTTACAGAAATAAAGGGAGAGGCTGGATGCGTTTTGTGCGTTCTCACAGCTGGGGCACAAGCACAGTCCGTTCCTCCGAGGGCAAGAGAAGTGCACTGTTTGATCTGCCATGGAAAATTTCTCCCAGATTTTAGACCCAAACTTTTATTGGTGTGTTTGGGGAAGCTGGTGAAAGCAGCCGTGGGGAAGGAGAGGGCAGTTGTTCGGCAGCCTTGGCTGTGCCAGGTGAATCCAGCTGAAAGGGGCACAGTGACTGAGAGGGAAAGGGCTGGAAGGGTTTTGCACCTCATATGGGCTGTGGCAAGGCCTCAGGATGAGCTGAGTGTCATCGCTGGTTGACAGCAGTCACTCGTAGCAGCCCAAGGTCCCATTCTGAAAGGGACTGTGGAGTATTTCTGACATCCAGTTAAATAATTTTGGCTGGTCTTGTTTCAGTCTTTGACAGGTTCCAGAGCTTTGGTAAGTGCAGACTCCAAAACCATGGCTAGAGGCCTTATGTCCCTTAAAATCATGGGCCTTGGGATGACAGAGGATGCCCGCTGTGTTCACATGCACCGTGACAAGGAGTGAGGGCTTAGCCTCAGCTGCGGAGTGACTCCTTTTGGAAATATTTTCCACTTTCTAGCAGCAGCTCCTCAGCTGGTGTGGATCACACTCGTTCCAGTGACATGTGGAGACTGTTACATGCTTACATCAATCACAGCATGCCAGTTTATTTCTTTTTACTTAGCTGTTTTGCAACGTCTTCACAATTCCTCGCTGATATTTTTCATAATTATATTTAAGCAGCTGCATCAGTCTGGAATTCAAACAGATGTCCTCAATTTTGCAATGTTCTCACACAGAAGAACATTTAAATGATATTTACTATACTGAGAAGACCTTGCAAGCCAGCCAGCATTGCTGATAGTGTAACAGTCTCTTCCCAAGTGATGAGGGATATGAAGGGGTAGAAGGGAGAAGAGCAGAGGTGGGATTTCATGTTGACTATAAGCAAGTACTGCAGTGCTTATCCCTGCTGCCCTCCCTGTTAGCCTGGCTTGAGGGGGACTTTGTCCATCTAGCTCTGCTCTCCTCTGAGCTTCTTTCTATTGGGTCAGCTTTAGGGAGCCAAAATAAAATTTGGTGGGGCAAAGTTTTCATGAGTTGGAAATCGATGCCTTTTTGAGCAGTCTGTGTGCTGAAGGATCTGCGTGGAGAGCAAAGAGGCTAGTGATATTATATGGTCAATACTGATTTAAGACATTCAGGAGAAGGGAATTGAAGTCTTTCACATTTAGGATGATGATTCCTTGGTGTTGGCTATGAAAAGTTCCAATCTGGATGTGTCTTTTGTGGGAAGACTGCCCAGTCTTCCAATGGAAGGTCTTCCTTCCTTTCTCTCCAAATATACTATGTCTATACTGAGATACAATGATAAGAAAAAAACCCATGGCTTTTCTTTCTTTGAGTGCCTGGCCCTAGAGACTTGCTGGGCTGACCTGGCCCCATGCTCAGGGCTGTGCACAAAGGAAATGTTCTTCAGAGACTCCCCACAGCTCTCAGATCTGCCCCTGAAGCAGGAGATGCAGTGACCTCTATTTCAACATGAATAATTGTAATTGTAGGTCCTGCCCCTCCAGTGATGCAAGTCTTTATTAAACCTGACTAGGGTCCATAACCTCTACTGGCTGCAAGTCCTCCCAGCTGCTGGCATGCTGTGTGAAGTGCTGTTTGTATTTCCCTCTATTTATGTTAAAGTTACCTGCCATGAATGATGCAATCGTGCTGACAAGCAGAGATCACAAAGAAGTTCAAAGTCCAGGATGGGAAAAAGAAAAACAAACCCAAACAGAGTTTCTGAGACAGAAACTTGTTGGCTGCGGATAAAATAGCAAAGAAATGGACTAGGAAAGGGGTAATGAGGGCAGCAGGGATGGGTTACTGGGACAGAAACTTCAGTGTTGGGGCCTTCAGCCCTCAAAGCGCGTAGCTGTGTTGAGTCCTCTGGCCTCAGGGATGCGTGAAATGGAGAAGTGGGTCTCTGGGGGATGGTGGAGTGCTGGGGCTGGATGGGGATGGCAAGGAGCACTGTGATAAACACTGTCAGCTTGGCTGTGCAAGAAGATGTGAGGCTGAGCTCCTTGTGGGCCTTGGTAGCAGCAGATATGATACAGCAAGAGCTGTAAGTTGTGGTTTGATTGTTCATGTTGGGCACTAGAAGAAAATCCTTCACCAGAAGGATGGTAAAGCACTGGAAGAGGTTACCCAGAGAGGTCAGGGAATCTCTGTCTTCGGAGAATTTGAAGACTTGTCTAATAAAGTCATGGCTGATCAGAGCTGGTGTTTACAGTAGTCCTGCTGCAGTGGTACGTAGGGCCAGGGACTTCTAAAGGTCCTTTCCCACCAACACTGCTATGCCTGTCCCTACTTTTAAATTCAATAAACACAGCTTCATATTGACTTAACCTTCTCAGTAAACACATTGGTCAGGTTTTGTTGACACATTTGTTCCTAGAATCTGATTCTCACTTACTAAGTATGAGTGAAAATGGGAGGTTCTCTACAGACCACCTGCAAATACACGAGACTGGCTTTTAGTTACTGTTTTGCTTCTGTCCATCATGCTGTAGTAAAATTGGCAGAGGCAGCACACTTGTCTGTGTCAACCCAGTTCTGAATGCCACCCCATAGCAAACCCTATCAATGCAGTTATTGGGATCCCTTTTTTCCTGGGGAAAGACGCCTCTTGGGGACCATGAGCCTGTGGCCTTTCAGCATCTATTCCTTGTATGTTTTTACACTTAAATTGTTGTCGCAAGTAAAACCAGGCCACAGCTAGTAAAGGCACAGGACAATCTAGTACTATACGCTCATTTCTGTTTCACTCTAGACACAAAACAGGTTCATTTAGAAGCATGTGTGCACAATCCAGGAGGTTCTTTCCAGACCAGCGGGTCAAGCTCTGCTCAGGTTGCTCCAAGTCCCTCTTTCCTCCCCTTTGACAACTTTCACCCTTATCCAAACCCCTTTCCCAGTGTGCCACCAAGACCCCCATCCCACAGCTGCCAGTGTGGCTCTTTGCTGTGCTTCCCACATCCAGAGAGGCCCTGTACGTGCTTACAGGGATGAGCAGAAATCACACTCCCCTTATGGCCAGAGCTTTTAGCTTTTTATGATGCACTTTTCTCTCTTACCCAGGGCTGGCTGTCAGAAGCTCCAAACGTGCGTCCCTGTCTCGTCTCGTGGGGGATGAGATAGTGGTTCTGGCCAGCGAAAACCCTTCTTTCCTCCTTTGCTTTCATCAGAGATGCAGAAAATGGTGAACAATTAGTCTGAAGCTCTGCAGAGTAAGATATAAATCCCAATAGCCTTCAAAATTCTGAAAAAGAGCCAGAAAGGGTTAACAAAGGAACATATTCCCTCCAGCATAATTGTATATTTGGCTTATATTTTAAGAAATGAATAACAGCTGAACTGAGAGGCCAAAAGGAGAGTCCCCCCACCCTGAAATATGTTCAAGACAGCGTTTGGGCAGCACGTGAGTCAAGTTCTGTAGTGGGTGATTTAGTGCAAACAAACTGACGACTGAGTACGAATTAGGCAGCTGCATAGAAGGTGGGTAAGCAAACCAGAGTGAGTGGATAATGCAGGTGAGAAGGATTTTTTTTTTTTTTTATTTTTAATGGTTTAATTTTCTTTCTAATTCCCTTAAGGTAATGAGGGAAGGAAGGAGCAAAAGCAGGCTCTGTGGTCGAGCCTTAGGGGAGTAGGAGGCCTGAGGTGATAAAATAGCAGCACTTCAATGAGATTAAGCGGCAACCTTGTGTAATATATGAGGCAGCCTGAAAAAAGACGTTTTTTTATTAGACCTGGAAGAATTAAGTTCCAGATGGTTAAAGTGGGAGTAGACCAGGAACCTCCTTTGGAGGCCACTGTTGGGCGGTAGTAAAGCATAGCAGAAACAAGAGGAGCACCTTTGCATCAAGAGAAAGTTCCTATCTGTTGAAACTGGATAAAACAGTTTGGATTAGTAGAGAATTGCCTCCTTGCAAGGAGAGGTGGTGATGAGTGTGGCTATTTGAGGCATTTCTGTCCCTTAGGAAAGGTGTCCTGTTCATGTAGGATAGTTCCAGGAAGATTTGGGGATCAGCTTGCTGCTAGAAAGCAGATGCTTCAGGTGGTTCTGAAGGCTGATGCTGTAGACCTAATGCTGATGGGAATGTTCTTCCTGATAAACTCCCCTCACCATAACAGCTCCAAGAACCGACAGCTTCAGGGCTAGCTGGTAGTTCAGCATCTGCTGAACTGCACTGGGGACACGTGTTCCCTAGGAAATGGGCTGAAGTTGTTAACTTGCTTCTGATAAATCACAGGCCATGGCTTGGAAGCAATATTTTTTATGGGTCTCAGCTAGGTCAAGGGGTTAAAACAAAGACCTAGTTCAAGGAGAAATTTCTCTTGCAGGAAATGGGATTGAGGGGCTTTAGCACTGCTCATCTCCATATTAAAAGCAGAAACCCCTCAGCACAAAGCACTGATGCAGTGCAGCAAAACACTTGGAGGAGCGGAGCTGCTGCTTTCCTACAGGGGTTCTAGGCTTGAAATGGTTAAAAAGGATTCTGGTTTGGGGAAATTTTGGCTGTACTTTGCTACAGCATTAGACTTCTCTGCTGGGTCTCTTGTACTAGAAACATTTAATTTATTTGTGTTTGTGTTCCGTCTTATGCAGCTAAGAAAACAGATTCAAGTAGGACAAATTGTCTTGTTCCAGGGAGGAGGCCTGATCTGAAGAGTGAAAACAGCTTGCTGCTCGGAGGATCATCCACAAAGAACAGGGATTTACGGGCAGCTCCCTACACTGTGCCCCTCAAGAGATATCAAGAGAGCCAAGATGTTAGCCTAAGGAAACACCACTCTCCCAGAGAGTTTCCAGGCAAAGTGTCTTCCTTCCTAGGAATTAGGATCCCCAGTGCCTTGTGCTCTGGGTGCTGCTTCCTTTGGTCCATGTGGAACGAGGGGCAAGGCAGCAGTGCCTGAGGCACTGTTTTCTCCTGTTGGAAAGAAGAAGAACTGTTTTAATTTATCTTATGGGATCCTAGTGTGTCTTTCGTTGTCTTTTGTTAATAGATGGTGCTATGGAAGACTTGGGCCTATTGTAATCAGGTGTGCTTGTCTCCCCTACTTCTGTTCTGT
Source organism: Rhynchotus rufescens (assembly GCA_032273925.1). NCBI lineage: Eukaryota > Metazoa > Chordata > Aves > Tinamiformes > Tinamidae > Rhynchotus > Rhynchotus rufescens. The sequence goes on along the minus strand of JAVCKT010024454.1, from coordinate 30,837 downwards.
GCAAGTCCCTGGCAACACAAAGAGAAGAAATGGTCATGAAAGAGCCAGTGCTCCTGCAGATCGTTAATGGAAAGTGAGTTCTGGATACACGTAAGTGTGGATGTGTTGTGGAAATTAAGGGTTACACTCAGACACTTAGAAAAGTGGCATGATGCTGTATGATCTGTACATCCCGTGTTTTGGCACAACTATTGTTAAAATGTCACCTACTTGGCAGCCTGGTTTAATGATGAATTTTAAACGTGTAGGAAACAATTGTGTTGCAAGGCACTCTAAAAACAATAGGAATGCTGCTGTTTAAAAAACAGATTAGTTTAATTTTTATCCAGAGATGACAAGTATGGAGTCAGCATTGTTTTACTCTCTCAACTGGAAGGTCATCATGAGGTCCAGACCCATTTCATTCATCTTTCTGCTTTCCAGAAAATGTCAGTCTTGCCCAAGAGGCAGTTA
>JAVCKT010024454.1:0-21202 GCA_032273925.1 Rhynchotus rufescens | reverse complement strand
TGTGAAGGGCCCTGTACCATACAGCATCATCTGCGCAGGAGAGCAGGCTTCAGTTGGGCGGGGAATCTTTTCTCCGTGTTTCCTGAGTTTTGGGGCAGTTTTTCCTCATGCTGTATTTTTTGACCTTGTGACCGCCGGTGTGGTGTTTATTTGGATTCCCTTGCCAGGCCTGCCAACAGTGCAGTGGTGTCCTTGGCGTTCGGGCGTTACTTGCTGGAGCCCTTTTTTGCCCCCTGCGCGGCTCCTCTGCCCGCTGTGAAGCTTGTGTCTCTCCTGGGATACTGTGAGTACAAACCCGGGAGCTGGTGGCCATTCTCTGCCATGGGCCCGAGGTGTTGGTCGGGTGTTACCACGTGGCAGCCCTGCAGGATCGGGACCCCATGTTACCTCCCCCCGTCACCCCAGACTTCCCAATCCAGGGCACTTGTGTAAGGCCCCTCTATTTGTGAGGAAGGGAAAACGGGTCTGCAGACATCCATCCCTGTGACCAGCATTCGAGTGGCAGGGAGCGAGGCGAGGGTTGTACCAATGTGGTCTCCTCTCCAGACATGGTCCTCACCCTGAACTCCTGGAGCGTCACCTGGAGCGCCCGGGTGCAGACAGCTCTCTCCATCATCAAACTCCTGGCCCTTGGGCTCATCATCGTGCCGGGGATGATGCTTCTGGCCCAAGGTAGGTGTTCTCTGTGTGGCTGAAGCAGGGAGGATGCTCGGTTGAACCTGTCATGGACAGTAACGTAGTAAACTCATAACTGACCTGTGTCAGCTCTGTGCTTGCATTCAGAGGAAACAAACAGCCTCTCAGTGGTATCTTCTGGGAGTGATACCCAGAGCATTGGCTTTGATCCAAGCCTTATTTCATATAAAAGCCCATGGCATTCACACTCAAGGGATGAAGCCCGTTCCGTCTTGATGCTTTTACCTTCCTCTGCAGAGGACACAACAAAGGCACTAGGCTGAACACTCGTGTTTCTTTCTGATGTCTGAGGCTGGCGTCTTTGAACATGCAAAAATCCCCTCAGGCTGGCAGCACATCTGAACTGACGGACAGCCCTGCAGCTAGAAATCCTGAGCCGTTATTGTTAGGAATGCCTTCGAATGGCAATCTGGAGCCCTGGCACACTCCTCTGATGAGGAGGATAAGTGGTGGTGACATCTGGAGAGAGAATTCACTGCGAGGCCCCAATATGACAGGCTGTATTTCATCTGGCTCAGGGGGGATTGTAAATCACTCATTAATACACTGTGGACAAATAAATCCTTTTTATGTACCATCACTTATCAGCAGTCATTTCAGAATATAAAAAGCCCAGTAGGCTCACTGCCATCTTTTTTGGTTTAGTTTTCTTCAAATCCTTTTTCCATCTGACTTTTGCTTCTTTGTTTTTAAATCAAACTTTGCTTTGTTCCTCTTTCTCCTCTGCCTTTCACAAGTTATGTTCATGCTTTTTCCTCTGCTATTACATTTTCTCTGTCTTCAAACCTGGGCACCTAAGTCTTATCTAAGAGCTCCTTACAGAGGCACCTCAGTAGAAGTGCCGGATTTTCTCCATGTGCTCTGTGCCATTTCATCCCTTTCCTGCTGAAGCCCAGCTACGTTAACTCCACACCTTTTCCTTATAAATAAACACTGGATGAGAATCCATTAGCTCTTTCTCCCTGTCTGTCCTTTTTTTTTTTTTTTTTTTTTGGAGTTTGATAAAATATGGCTTATATCCAAAATCTCGGCTTTGATTTTTATTGTACAAAAATGGTTTGTAAAACAGACCATTTTCTTTCTACTTTTCGGTGCTGGCCCGCATTAATTTCAAACAGAACACTTCCCTGAAGATTGGGGGATTTGGTAAAATGAGGTCTTTATCTGATTCCTCCATCTCTTCAGTTTCTCCTCCTACCAGGCTGCGCAGTGATGGTGGGAAGAGGTGGTGAGGAAGTGAGTTTTCCTGGAGCGCGGAGGACCAGGGTGGCTGTTCCCGCTCCCTGTGCTCCCTCCTCCAGCCCTCGGTTCCCATGCTCTGTTCCTAGTGTGAGGCCGGGGTCAGTGCTCTTGCAGAAGAATCAGGAGGTGGCACAGCAAGAGTCGAATTAGCTGCCTCGTTGGCTGCACAACATCAAAAAAGAGCATGCACCCAGCTGCTTGTGTGTGTGTGTGTGAACCCAGGGAATTAGTTTTGGGCCCAAACAAAGGAAAGGACAACCTAGGTCGCCTTGTCTCCATGATCTCCTGTTTCCACAGCAGACCCTGTCTGAAAAGAACTGTCCACCACCAACTCCTTTTCTAAAATTTCTCCCATGGCTGGGTGGGAGATGGATTCATTCCCGCACTGTTTATGAAGAAAACATATCAACAAAGGACTGCAATTTAAAGCAATGAAATTAATCCAAATATCTAACTACAAAGAAGTCACAAATGTTTTTCCCAGGGCTGGAGAGGAGATACAAGGGATGTTAACCCGTGGAAGGAAGCCGTTTCTCATGTTTCCCTGCACTCCATCCCTTGTCTCTCTCTTGCACAGGCCACACCGAAAACTTCCAGGATGCTTTTGACAGACAGTCGCTGGTTTTGGATAAGCTGCCCTTGGCTTTTTACGCAGGGATGTTTGCATATTCAGGCTGGTAGGTGAGATCAGAGGGCACTTCAGGGGCAGCAGATTGGTGTTTGAGACAAGATTCAAACTCTCTTCCTATCTTCCTCTACTGTGCAGGTTTCAGACTAGCTTTGTGCGTGAAGAATTGATCAGACCTGAAAGGTAAGGCCGGGAGAAGCACGTGGGTCTTGTGCTACATCTGAGGTACCTTAGCCTTGCCAAATACCAGCAAATAGTAGGGGAGGAAAAATGTCTGTAAGTTTGTAAGACCAAACCCAGTAGCATTCCATAGCGGTATGATGAATAACAGAGGGATAACAGCTTTTCTTGTATCTCTCTCCTCTTTTGTAGAAATATCCCACTGGCTGTGATTGTGTCTGTGATCACTGTAATTGTGGGATATATGCTCACCAACGTTTCCTATTACACAGTCCTAGGAGCACAGGATGTTTTGGCTTCTCCAGCTGTTGCTGTGGTGAGTTGTTGCCCTAACTGTAATCTTTCTTCAGCGTGATCAACTTGTACTGAAAGGGTGCTTGCAGCAGGTGTTTAGGAGATGGTTTTCCTAAAGGAATGACCTTATGCATTGTCAACTCTTTGGATTATTGGACAACTGTAACTTTTTCTAATCTTGCCTATAAAATAATGAAAGGGAACCTAGGGATGACAGTAGAAAAGGCATGATTAATATTCTGGTCCTTCGGTGGTGGTGGTTTTTTTTCAGTTATTTCTCTTCAATCTGGTGTTAGAAGAGGTTATCACACATTTCTGAAGTAAGTTTGTTCTTCCTGCAGAGTTTTGTGCAGCGAGCCTTCAAAAGTCTTATCTCGGTGCTCCCTGTCCTTGTTGCGCTGTCCTGCTTTGGAACGATGAATGGAGGAATCTTTACATTTTCAAGGTCAGATTTCTAAGAATTTATGACCCTTTTTGCTTACTGAATCAGAGGAGAAAGCATTTTCATATGCCAGGGGAAAGTTACAATTGTAACCTGTGCAACTGGCTGTCCTCTCAATGGCATTTTAGCCCTTCTTGGAGAAAAATTAGGCCTTTGACTTCCAAGAGGTCAGCTACAGGACAATCACTGTTGGCTCTTCTTTCTTCTTCTGGACAGGTCTAGACATCAGTATCCTAGGCTGGTTATAAACTGCTTTTTTAAAAAAAGCTTTTTTATCTCCCTCATACCTCCTTCAGTTTAAATCCAAGTGAAATGTCAGTGTTTCTGGTAGACTAGAAACTTTGTTGACCTTGGCAGTTGCTCAGTAAAGTTGAGCCGTTTTTTGTTAGCTCAACTCAGCTGCTCTGCTCCAGGGCAGAGGATCCTTCTGTTTTGAGGATCTCTGGCCAAAGGCAAACTCTCCCGTATGACCTTTGCTTTGAGCTACCAGGACCAAGCCATTCCTGAAGCAATAGTCCAGGCACAACAAATCATGCTATATGGGTAATAACACCTTTCTTGCATGGAACAGTATCTTGCTGGCATTACTGGCTTCTAAGCTGCATGTTCTTATGGGAGTCTTCAAATTGGAGAGGGACAGAATCCACACAGAAGGGTGCGTCTGTCCTGAGAAGCTGAGCAAACTCTCTCGAGCCATTTCTTTTTCACAGTTTTGATCGCGAAAGGGCTATCAGTTGATATGATATGAATAGGATCTTTTTTTTTTCCCCTAATGCAAGCGCTAACGATTTATTTGATCCACTCCCTTCAAGCCCAGTACTAAATGCAGCGTGGCGAATCCTTTCCTTTAGCTCCTGTGGGTAGTGAGTCTCTGAATGGCACAGAGGGATTCCTGTCGTCCTTCTCTCCTGGTGTCATTAACACAGGCACTGCTAAAAGGCCAAATAAAAGGTGATGGGGCCTCCCTGGCTGCCAGCCAGGCACACCTCTGCAAAACCACAGAGGCTGCAATAAAAACAGTTTTATGTTCATGTCCCAGCTGCTTTGGGCTCTGCTCCAGTCCAGCTGATGCTCTGACATGGTACATTTGTGGAGATGAAATCCATGAAATCGGAGGCAGTGCTTCCCCCCAATTGCCCTTTTTCATGATTCAAGGGAGGGATGGAGGCAGGAGCTCTCTGCTGCCACTTTGTAGCCAGCCAGCCTGCTGGCTTCTGTGCAGCACACTAAGCCCTATTTTCCAGAAACTGTTCAGAGATGTGAAAATCTCATCACTTGAGAAATTTTTTTTTTTTTTAAACATAAATATATATTTATTCCTAGTCCGCAGCTGCTACCTGCACAGGGCCTTCTGTGTCTTGAGCCCAATGCCCTGCTGTTGTGGGCATCAAAGGTGACGACTCCTTCATAAATTCAGCAGCCTCTTTTATAATAACTTGAGCTTTGTGACCCATTTACTTCCTACAGAAAGGTTAATTCTTTCTCTGCTGGCAAGACACTTTCCTGCTTCTGTTTCTAGGCAGAATTCGTTCGTGGTCAATTTGGTCTCTGCTAGTGGTCCACGCAAGGGGATGCTGCTAGTGATGCCACTGGTGGGTGTTACGCTGCACAGAACTAACTGGTACTGGGGGAACTATGAGAATTAAATCTTGTTTTTCTTTTTTCTTTCTTTCTTTTTTTTTTTTTTTCCAAATCCGCCTCAAAGGTGAAGCTAAGGACAGAAGTGTGACCTTAGAAAGCAGTCCAGTGCTGGTGGTGGTGGGGTATAGTGGTCTTGGATCAGTCCAGCAATTGATCTTTCCATTTTATAGTGTGGATGTGGGATGCTGGAATGTAGGGCTCCTTGTCTCCCCCTAGGACCCTTTTTGTGGCCTCAAGAGAAGGACAGTGGCCTCCTCTCTTCTCTATGATCCATATTCGAAGGCATACACCTCTTCCTGCTGTCATGCTAATGGTAAGACGGTCTGAATGTTTAACTTGCTCTGTTCTAGCAGTGTTGGCTTTGCAGCAATCTTTTTTTTTTTTCTGGCAATCTGCAAAGTCTGGAAAAACTAATGACTTTTAAAGGCAGCTGAGACAGTCCCTCAGCCACTGAAAAATAACGAAGTTGGAATACTGGCACTGGCTACAAATCAGGAAAAAGCACCTGTGCCACTGGTGGTCTCTGTACCCACTACTTCCTTGGCTCCTCGTTCACTGCCTTGAACACATTCTTTAAATGTGTTGTTCCTATCATCTGCCACAGTTACTGCTTGAAACTGCTGTCTTATGAAAACGCCTCTTCCAGCCTTCGGGTATTTGTGAAACTGAAATTCCAGGGTGTGGTGGAAACACACTTTCCCTTTGTTTACAACCGCAACTTGTGGAAGAGAAATTGCATTGTACCTCATGTGGCATTTCACTGCTTCTCTATCCCAAAGTCCCAGTGCTGCTTGATTACTGCTGATTGTCTGCTGGGTCATGCAGACTTGAATTGCCAAGGATGCATGTCCCTGAAGATGCTGTTGATCTCCATGGATGCTTTCTGTAGCACGCGGTGATTGTGTTTTTAGGTCCTTTTCCACAAGCCTATGGTCTGTTTTGTAAAGCTTACATCTGAAATACTGGGGTTGTGAAGTAGTTGCCTCTGATTGCAAGGGGGCTGGAGGAGATGATTCATATTATGCTTCACATTCGGAGGTCTGCGGCAAGGCTTTAATGACTGTATTTCATCTTCACAATGCTCAGTTCCCTTTGGTTACTGCCATGGTGTGTATCGGAGATATCTACCATCTATTGAACTTCTTCAGCTTTTCCCGATGGCTCTTCATAGGATTAGCCACCCTTGGGCTCATTGTCCATCGCTACCGCCACCCAGAGCTGCAGAGCCCATTCAAGGTAATGCTGGGCACTTATATACAGGCCAGGAGTATGCAAGTCATCATGTTTTGCTTCCTCTGTCTTGCTTTCTCTCGCTTGTTGAGCCTTGGGGTAACACATGGCCATGATTGCATTTAGACACTGAGGGATCTCTATCCCTATTGCACAGTAAGCTGAACTGGGAAGCTCTTGGGGTTGGCCAGCTAGAGAACTGCCTAGGTATGTAAAACCAGTTCTACATGGTGCCTTACCAACCATAGTTATAAGATGGCAGCTGTGCTTCCTATAATAGTTTTGAGTGCAGGATTTACTCTGCAGGCCCAGCCCTCCTGCATGTAAGTGATCCTCTCACAGATGGTCCCCTCATGAGCACCTTTCCCAGCCCCTGCTGCCCTCTGGGCACCTTTTCCACTGCCAGATGATCTGCAGAAGGTATCTGGCTGGGCCTCTGCTTAGGACATGCAGGATTTGTGCCTTTTTCACGGTGTGCCCATCCAGGGCTTCTGGCTGGTTCCTGCAAGAGGAGTCCTCCGAGTCCACTGGACAACCAACTACGGAGAAACTTGGGAGAACAGAATGCTTTTCATGCCTCCCAGGACTACTCCCCAAGAAAAGACAGACCTGATGTTTAATCTGGGGTATTTTTTCTTCCTCGTCTTTGCTGAAGACAGTTTTTAGCGGAGACCTGGAAAGGTCTAGGTCTCTGTTGTATTCATCCAGAACCAGATTTTACATAAGTTTTCTCTTTTTCCTCTCGTAACAGGCTTCTCAGAGCCTATATTAATGTATTAATAAGCAGCACTGGCAATGCTTTCAGTTTCTGTCATTTTGCCTCATTTTGTTTTGGACCGAGATTTAGGCTTTTAACAGTTTCCAAAAGTAGATTGAAAGAGTGAGGAAAATTCTGATATTTGGTCAGTAGCATTGTTTTTTTCCCCTCTTCCTTCTCCCGAGTTTTTATTGCAACTTCAGGCTGGAACAGTTAGCTGCAACAGAGAGCTGCATAAATGTGAGGTGTACATGTGCTGCTCTCTAGTGGTCAAAAACATTTTTTTTTCTTTTTACGTCCTATTTATATAGAACAAATTATAAAGCAAATATAAGTCATTCTGGCAGTACTTTTTTATTTTTTTTTTAATTTTTTTAACTTAAAAACATTATACTTAAAATAGTAATTAAAAACAGATGAGAGAGAAGCACTGTCCTCACACAACTCAAGCAGCTGTGCTGCATGAGCATGTTTGTGTTGGGGATCCTGGAAGGAAGGGAGGGAGCTCTGCTCCCACTGAGCAGCTCCGCTGGAAAGAGAGCAGCGAGATCCTGAGAGCTGGAAAGCAGTCAGGGCTTGAGCAGCTCCGCACAGTCAGCATCCAAAATAGGATTTTTTCAAATCCTATTTTTCAACCTTCAAAAGAGGTCGTCCTCTGGGGTGAAATCAGAATGTCCTTGTATCAGTTATGGTTGAAGAGATAACTTGCCTGAGGCTGAATCCCCAGCCTAAGGAAATATTTCACAGTTTTATTATTTTATTGCAGTCTTCCAATTTGTTCTTCAAATACACCAGATGAGCTGGATCATCTGGTAGTGCTGAGGTGCTGAGTGCTACTTCAGTCTTTCATCAGGTTGTTAGTGAAAATCCTACTCTTGCTGCTAGTGCTATAGAGGTAGAGACTCTGGTTCATCCTGATTTGGCTACTATAAATCCCAGGAAAGATGGAGGCTGGTCAAAAAGAATCTTTAACATTACGACTAAATAACGGTTGATTTCAAATGACTTGCTCTGCTGTTCTAATTTTCAGCTTTTCCACCAGCAATTGCCACAAATGGCAAGACTGGGTACGTGCATGTGCAAGCTGGTGCAGCATGTTCAGAGAGCAGCGGGGTATGGTTGGCTTCCTTCTGTTCATGGCTCGCTGCAAGCGAGGAAAAGTTGATACCCTGAGGAAATGGAGAGGGATGCAGACCTCACCAAGAGGAGATGCCACATTGGGCTGCCCTTCCTGGGATTAAAGGATGTGTGAAAGGGGCATTAAGACAGACCAGCGAATAGCGTATGCTGGTGCGTGTGAATGCCAATTTGTGAGGCTGCTCAGTCTTACCTGAGTCATCTGTGCTCTTTTCCCTAGGTTCCCCTGTTCATTCCTGTCTCTTTTACCATCATCTGCCTCTTCACAGTGGGAATGTCTTTCTACTCAGACCCCGTAAACATTAGCATTGGATGCACCATGGTTCTAAGTGGTTTTCCAGTCTACTACCTCGTAGTCCGCAGGCAAATGTCGGATCGCTGCCGAAGCCTCTTTTGTGAGTATGCATTTGCCTTGACGTATTCTGGGCCTAAACACACGCAAGGATGTGTTTCCAGGGCCCATCACTGATATGAACTGTTCCCTGAGCAAAAGACCTAGTGAAAACCAAATTATGAATCCTACTGCCCCTGCAATGCTATTCCCATAATATAGCGTCCGTGGCTGAAGAGACAGTAAAGCTGTGTGCTGGGTGGCTGGAGGTCCAATGGGTACCGACACGGGCAGATAGCCTGCTTGTGGATATATGGATTGGCCACCCTGCTGTTTTGCCTCAGGAAAGGTAGGGCTGAGATCTACCAAATGGGGCGAATGGAGAGGCTTGCTCAGGGTTACCACGTCTCTGTCAAATTTAGTTGAGATTGAGCAGCAAGATCAAAGTTTGCTATGGAGAGACTGATAGGGAGAGGCAACAATCCCATGCACAAACAAGTATGCTGAAAACTCAGGGAAAGCACTACTAGGAAAAGATCTATCCACTGATGCAACATCCTGATATTTTCCTTTTTTGTTCTTGCCTAACAGCATGAATCTGGGCACAGAGGCAGGTGATATGTCCTACCCATGCAATACCCAGCGTAGATTTGTTTTAGATGTGTACTCAGTGGTATAAGTACAATTATTTACCCTCAAATAAAAGTCTAATCTTTATTTATGATTTCAGTTACAAACACTGACTTCTTTCAGTCTGATGTTGGGCCTGAGACTTGTCAATAATGGGAAAATAGAAGAAAGCATGCAGTGAGAAAAGAAACAGATCCAGTGATCTGCTCACATAGAAAGCTCCATCCATCAGAGCTCATGCTCTGATTTGCAGTCATAACTCAAGTTATCCTCCAAACTAAACTTTCTTCCTTTTTCCCCCTTCAGATTATCTCACACACAAACTGCAGTTATTACTGGAAGTAGTCCAGCAAGAAATCAAGACTTATTGAAGAAACCATCACAGCTTAAAGAAGATAAAATCTACTTATTCCAATTCTGATACCTTTGATCCTACCAAAAGCAGGTCATGCTCTCAGTCTTTTAATCACAGCAAATAAAGAAGAGCCTCAGCCAAAACTTTGCTGGAAGTGTTCCCAAGCTTGCCTTTTGGGATCTGGAGGAGTGTGCTGCATTTGCTTTTATATACATATATATTTTTAGCAGATCAATCTAGTGTGTTGAAATAAGCTTTCTTTACCTCAAGAGAGTATTTAAAACCAAGATCCTAACTTTGGAGCTTACATCATTTACTGAGGACTGGGCTATTTTTTTTAAATTTCCTAACCTGGCAAATAGAGGAAGCCTATTCCAGAATTTAAGGAGGTCAAACACATGAAAGCCAAATACAGCCATCAAGAAGAAACGCTGTAGTAGTCATTCGAACTGGTGCTGTGCCCAAGCATTATAAAGGCAAGTGAGCATGGAAAGATAAAATTAGAAATAAGATAAATTAATTAGAAAAGAGTGAGGAGAATAAAATTTCATTTAGCAGAAAATGCAGATTCAGGTTAATGAAAAGATATTTGGAAATCATTTGAAATTCTAATCATTAATAATGTAAGTCAGAATTTTTTACTTTGAGCAGTATGTGAGTAGCTTTATTTACATTTTAAAAAACTTTCATTCTGAATATTGTTTTTAAGAAATAACACTTCAAAATGTACGAACACTTAAAAAAAATCAGCTAAACACCCACAAGACTGTGGCAAAATGTGTTCTCCCTTTCTTTCCTTCCTCACCCCCAATCTTGAATACTACCAGTGAAACTGAAGTCTCAGATTTTGATTTAGCTGCAGCTTTCCTTAAATTTGTCAGAATCTTCAATGAAATTTTGAGATTCCTTACTAAGTGCATTTTTGGTGCAGTAAGAAGGCATACAAAACTTCAAGCATGAGCTTTATCTTAAATCTGTTGGCAAATGGTCTCCTGAGTGTATATAGATGCTCACTTGAACTATCATCTAAAGAAAGGTTTCCATTATTAAATTATTTCGACTTTCATTATTAACACTGCAAAGTTATGTCAAGATAAAGCAGTAATTAGCTATGTGTTAAACAGTTACATGTTCATCATCTCCTAAAAGACCAGAAGTAGTACCTTGAAATTTGTCTAATGAATTTCTCTTGGGAGAGGGGAAGAGCAGAATGTGAAGCATTTTAAGTAGTTTGTATCAACCATCTATGTACTTGGAGTAACACCAAAGTAGCGTTTATAAAAATCCATGTAATCCATCCAAACCCGTGAACTGCCCTATCAAGATTTAGAAATAAATAAGGGGTTTCCAAAGCAATTGAGAATTATTTATTCTTGCTACGCCTACTTCCCATTCTTGTGCTAAACTGAGCTAGGAGAGGAGGACTTGGGTGGCAGGGCTTGTGGGTTTTTTTTTTTGGTTTTGTCCTTTCCCTGCAGATTATTGTACATGCAACCTGCTGGATGTTGTCCAACAGGAAAACCATCACTGTTTACAGAGGCTTACACAAAAGACAGTGTGGTCTGACGTGAGACCAAGCTGATAGATTCAGAACTTTCCAGACTTACATGTACAGGTCAGCCATGCAGCAGGGAGGAGACACACTTCTCCCCTGCAGAAAAAGTGCCAAAGTGCAGAAAATGATGCCCATCAAGAGAGCCCCACAGTCTACACAGCAACTGAGAGTGTCCCGTTTGATACTGAGCTTGAGGCATTTTACATGTGCCAAAGTGGAGGCATGGGATGGTCTAAGGTTGGTCCCACAATGTGGGAGCACCTTTCGCCCCAGCACTTGCACATCAAGCCATGGATGCCAACAGAAACCAACATGGAGAAGGTAAAACAGGTTTTTTTTTTTTTTTTTTTTTTTCTCTTTTTTTTTTCTCCTCCCCTATTCGTTTGATTCCTCTTTGGAGAACAAGGAAAGGGGGTTGAGATTTGTGAGGAAAACTAAGCAGTCTTGCTTCCTGGATCAGGGTTTGTTTATACGTGATAAATCATCTGATAAATGCAGGGAAACCACAGTCCAGTGCCTCTGCTGACTGTGCAGTAACCCGACCCTGCAGGATACAGGATATCTGTTCAAAGGCTTTTCAGAGGCTGGAAATGCAGACGGTGATAGCACTTCGGCTATGTTGACAGTACAAACCAGAGGTTCAGCAGAAGCTGCCACCACCCTTCTCGATGCAGTTAAAAGTGATAAAAATAAAAGCTACGGTCAGACGGTGAGTATCCAGTTACAGGGAACGCAGCCGGCAGTTGGTGACCACTTGTTTGCTTGCAGGGAGGAGGGTATGTTGTTCTCAGCAAAGCTATGCAAACGTTTTCCTCCAAGCTGGAGCCCCTTTTCCTAGAACTGCTGTCTTGCATCTCCTGGTGCTCTTGGCTTTAGATCAGGAGATTTTTTTTTTTTTTTTTAACTAGAGAGTTCACATGCACAAATATAAACCCACAGGGTCTGATTCTATAAATCTCACCTGTCAAAAGAGAAGCATAGAAATTGTGTGGCAGCTGTGGAGATGAGAGACAGCTACTACACGGGAGGTCAAAATCCAGTCAAAAGAGGCCAGATGGGGAAGAAATACAAAGCTGAACTTCATAATCACAATAGTGGTTTTTTTTTAATGCTATGTCTATAAAATGGGCTCAGAATGGCAGCTCTTCTAGACATCAGAGCACTGCTGAGCTGGTCTGACCAGATCATCAGGAAATAAAGCTGCTTTGGACAATTCAACTGCACATAATATGAAGGAAAAATAAATCTGAGCAGGTTTGTGCATCTGAACAGGTTTATGCGGTTAATTCTGCTTGACATATCACCAAGGGTATGCTGCAGAGCTCTACCAGGAGCCTGCCATCTGCTTAAACTCAAAGGCTAGAGATCAGACTGGGAAAGCTCCTCACCTCTCTTTGATTTTGAAAAAAAAAAAAAATAATGGAGCGGAGGCTCAGATTTCAAGTTAAAGGAATAAAAATACTGTTGATAGCACAGAGCTTTGTCTGGGCTAACTTTCCCTGCCCTGTAGAGCTCTGCAGTCAGGTGGCTTTCAGCTGCTTTGAGTCATTCTGTGCTGCAGACTGCAAAGCCCCCTCAAAAACGCAATAAGCAACATAAAGGACACATGTGAGGTATGTGTTCACTTTCCGTAAAGGTTCACTTTGTTAGGAAACGGCAGATTTGGACTTCAAAGAAGCACAGTTTAGTAGGAAATACTGCTTCAAAGGAACGCAGTTCAGTAGAAAACGCTCCTGGCAGGAATCTCCAAAGGAGGAGGCCTGGGATTTTCTTGCCCACTTGAAAGATGGGAGGAATTGGAATGAGTTAGCTGTTGGTGCTCAAAGGCAGGAAAAAAAATGAGGGTGATAAACTGTCTTGGTTCAGAGGAATGCCAGATTTTACTGCCTCATCTGCCTAAATCACCAGCCAGCCTGCCCCTTCTGCTCACATCTGGTGACAACTGTGGGGCTGTGACAATGACGGAAGGGAACGCTGCCCAGCTTCATTTCCTAAGCGGCCGCGGCTGGTGGGAAGAGACACCCTGGATGTCCCACGGAGAGGTATTTGCAGCAGAGCTCACCGTATAGACGCGCAGCTAGGACTGCACCCAGGATGTCATCCACGTGGAGCAAGGGTTAAGAGGGCTCCTGTGACTCACGGACATGTGACCTCCTTCCCCAGCTCCCAGAGCTGGTTGGTGGCCAGGCAGCCCCGCGCCAGGGCTCCGTGAGTAGAGAGGCTCGGGGAGGTGGCGGGTGCCGCACGCTGACACGTTCTTCCCTCGCCAAGGTGAAGCTGGGAGGGGACAGAGGGAAGTGCGAGGGGGAAAAGGAAGTAAGGGGTTGTGGTTTGTGGACTTTGCTTTAAGGTCTGCTGGAAGGACACCTGCTTTCAGCGTGCCGTCAGCTGTGTAAAAGGGGAAGTGTGGCTCTCTTTTATGTATGTAATTGCGGAGAAATGACAGGCAAGTTTACAGGAGAGCTTTCAGTTGCACAGGAGCAGGCAGCGAATCTTCAGTAAAAGATCCACACCACATGTCCCACCAGTGGAAATATTTTTGCTGCTTTATTAAGTGCTTCGCCTCTCTTTGCTTTTAGTTGGGGCTTGCTGGGGGGAAATGAGGGAAGCGAAAAGTTAGCAAGTGAAAGTGAAAGCCGCTCTTCCTCCGTGGTTTTGGAAAGCAAATGGCATTAGGGCACATGAGGAGCAGCGGGTCTCTGCAGGGATTTAGCGTGGATATGCGGAGAAGGGAGAGGGGGATCAGGGATGGAGGAAAAGCGGGGAGAAAAGCTGCCTGCAGACTTCATGTGACTTTCCCCAGCCTGCCTCTGCTTTCTTTAATGTCCATCCCCAACTGCCCAAGCCTGCACCCAGTATCCCAAAGCTCCTGATTCTCCTGTCGTAGCAGCAGGCTGTGTACGGGGATGGAAAGGGAAAGGGTGGCAGAATTAAAAAGCAAATAGCTTCTGAGAATCTGAGACCTCATGAAACTTCTGCAGCAGAAGGGAGTGAATTTCCTTCACTGAAAGGGAGTGAATTGGGAGCATTTTCCAGGAATGGGCCTGACCGATGTCACTCCGTACAAAGAGCAAGGGCAGCCTGGAAGTGAAAGAAGGAGCCAGCTAAAGGGCTGTGAGGGAAACCAGCTCCTTTGTTACTAATTACTGGAACCTGGTGACTGCCAGGCATTTGTGTGTGTCAACCTTTGAACCCTAACAGCCTCTGACCAGAAACACCTCCTATTATGCCCACCTCCACGCCGTGATTAGCCTACTGAATATGCATGAGACCTACCCAAGCACCCTAGACTGGCAATATGGGTGAACTGAATGATCACTTCCAGTTCCCATTTGAATTACTGCATTCAGGGTTACTTCTGGCGGCTCTGAATAGCTTAGTGATAGAGCCTTGCAAATGTGCACTACAGGCAGGAGGGCAGGTCTTGGCTGTACGTGCGCCCCAGTAAGGTGAAATTACAGGAGCAACATGAAGGGATGTGGAGAAGAGCGTTGGCTGGTTTGGGGTCTGAAACTGGGACAACTGAAGGAGGGAGAAGCACAACTACAGGCAAAGCAAAAGTCTCTGAGCACGAGCCGTTGGTGCTTGTTTCTGCTTCTTTGGAAATGTCTCAGGGATGGAGAAGGTGAACTTGTGCCCCACTCTGCCCGAGGCTTGCTGAGTAACTGTGAGCTGCTGCTTTGCTCTCCCTGCTCTCAGTGCCTGGCGAAAGGACCCCGACTTCTGTGGCTGAGCCTGCATCATGCAAAAGCCAAGTCTCACTGCTGTTAGGTGGAAAAAGCCAAGTCTTACTGCTGTTAGGTGGACGGTGCCTTTGGCACTTGTATAACAAGCTGAGTTCATTGTGTCCTTCGAAAAATGTATTTTAGAGAAAAACAGTGGCCAGGGTCCAAACTACAGGACTGGTCACAGTTGAACTCGAATCACAAGCCATAAGGGATTCCTTTTCTGGGAAATGTTTTGAGTTCTGACCTCATCATGGATAGCAAACAGCCTTACAACTTTGGAAAGGACCAGTACTCAGTCTGGATTTCTCTCTCAATATTAGGCTTGAAGCACCCAGAAGCTGATCAGCTCTTGTGTCCCAGCGATATCCTTGGACTCACCTGTCCACTTTCAGAATGGCATGCACCTGGTATTGGCTTGATAATGCTGGACAGTGGGTTGAGTATGGCAAACAGGTAAGAACCATTGTGCTGATGCCAAAAGCTCTCGTTTAGCCATCTTTGGAGAGCTGTTCTACAGTTGGTATCTTTTCCATAAATCACAAGTATCTTTGCAATGCTATTCTGATGCCTTGGTGGAATTGTCTTATTAACAGTCCCTCAAAGCAAGGGTGATCCTCTGTGGAAACTTTCAGAAAACTACCTTTGAGAACAGTGTATTTTCCAGAGGTGACTCAAAGCTTTTAGTTAAGCTGACTGCATGGACTGAGCACTTCTTGCTGTTAATGCCAGCAGCTGTTTTCTGTGGTGGGTACCCCTATGACCAAAGAGAGCAAAATGATAGAATTTTAGAAATTAGTTCAAAATATTCTATCCTGTTGATATAGTACTTGCCTGGCTTTATTACATTTCCCATGGAGGCTCATGTGTTGTGTGTGCTCCTCCCACTCAGGAGGCTGAACTGGTGCCCTACAGGAGTTACTGCATCCCCAGGGACCAGTGAGCCAAAGGTGGCTAAACTGCAGGTCCTGAGATGGATGGAGGGTAAAATTTTAATAAACATAGTTTGGTATCTTTGGTATTTTGGGCATTATATTGAATAGTTGCACTTCCTGCAGAACCTTCGTTTAATGTCATCTAATGAAACAGGAATAGATTAAGGGTGAAACACTGATGTGTGCCTGCAGTGTCACCTCAATTGAAGGCCAGTCTCTAACAGCTATAATTTCTTTGTTCTTTTTTGTAGCATCCAATTCATTGCCCTGCCACAGTCACATCTGCAGATCTGGAGAAGGCCTTTTTAGCTAATCAGAAAGGCACGCTGTTGTTCAGGGCTGGTTCCCAGCACTATGAGATAAACTTTGAAGGTGACGTATCTCTTAATATAAAACTCATTATACAGTGTAGCTGGCTGCAAGGTGACATCTTTCATGCACACAACTGTCACCCTATGTCTGCACTTCATGCATGTCTGCGTTTCTTTTTCCTTCTCTAAGTGTTGTCTGAGCAGAACATGAAAATTACATGCATTTTTCTGCAGTTCCAGTGTACACTGCTGAAGTTTCTAGGCTTGTCTATCTATAATCAAAAAAGCATCTTTGACAGTGTTGTATATTCAGGAAAAGAACAGAGTGTAAACTCCTCATGGCATCTGGCTTATGCATCGAGGCTTATACAAACAAAAAAGGGAAATAAGAAAGAAAAAAAGAACTGAACTGTCAAATGGTGAAGAAGCGAGCCTGGTAGATGTTCTTTCAGGCTAGTTATGGGGAAAGAAAACACAGAGCACTGCAAAGGGAAAAAATAAGGGTTGTTTTCCATAGAGAAGGAAAGGGAAATAGAGAAATGCTTATCTATTTCTAATCTATTCATAGTTTATTTAATCACCCTAAAATTAACGTTCATTTTCTGAAGTTTAGCTATATTCTCTGGTAGGAATAAAGAGTGGTATATGTGAGAGTAATAAAGAGTGACAGGCAACAGTGGATAGCTAGCTATGCAACATAGTTTGTGCTCTGTGATATTATTACAGGACCAGAAAAAGAGGACTGCCTTTTTGCACCAAAATGTTCTTCCTGTACAGTCAGGAAAGATAGATTTATGACTTCTGTCATATTAAAACCACTTCTGTCCTGTAGGTCAGATATCAGATATAGTTTTGTCTGGCCAACAATCTGGATGTGAATAGCAACTCCTGGAGGAAAGTTCTGGGCCGTGTAGTTGGGGTGTTGCCTTCACAGGCTGTGCTGGCAGCCGTTCTCTTCTTCTCCAAGGTAAAGGCAGAAGGACACAATGGATCATACTGTGAGTTTTCAGTTAGACCTTGCTGGTCACCAAGCACACATAGCAGAAGTGGAAGCTGCTTCAAACTATGAAGCATGGGATGGAGTGGAAGTGGTAGAAAGGTAATAGCCTTTCAGTATTCAGGGCCATCCTCCTCTTTCTTTCTTCCTTTTTTTTTTTTTTTTTTTTAAACATGTAGAAATGTGGCTCTCATAACAATAAATTGCCTAATTATTGAGTCATCATGCTTTATTTTCAAGACATGGTCCAAAAAAATTTGATCTATGAAACTCAAAGAAGAGTTGTCCGATTGCCAAAATTTCTGAAGTCTTCTGAAAGTGGACAACAGAAAAGGTACCATATCTTATTATTTAATAATGTCTGTAATTAATAATGTCTCTAGTTAATATTTTTCTTCTGAGATGTATTTCTATCTTTCTAGAATTCTTTTTCAGATTTCTTAAATTCTTTTTTAGACACCTTTTGCTGACTGGTTTTATGTCAAGTTTTGATAAAATTTGTCTATTACGACAGCTCTGTGAAATGTGCTTGGGGTGTATTTGGCAGCCATGGAGATTTGTTTCCTCTAGAAGAGCAAGGTCACATAGAGCTGACCCTAGGAGAAATTCTAGTCCTTAATTTATGCCCTACCAATATTAAACAGCACAAGGAGTAGAAGCAAGGGACTGCCTATCCCAAGAACTATGGAGCAGATAGGAGGTCACCTCTCAAAAAGCAGAGAATAAAACTTAAAAGGAAATTTCCTTAAATAAAGTGAGCTGGATGCATTTATTTTGGGTTCTCTTTTGTAATAATTCTTTTTAAAGGAAGTTCAGCTTGACAGAATTGAGTGTACCTGCTGTAGCAGCTAGTTGTGCTACTGTTTTTTTTTTTTTTTTAAAGACCCTTCCCGGGCTTCAGAAACTCACACGAACACACAACTGGCAGATTCAAAAGAGGAAAAAACCCAAAACAAAAACCCCAGCCCTCTGTATGGATGCTAACACTGTAATAATTTGGGGCAAACATTCATACCAGGAGGGCTATTAAGAAGTTGTGCTGGAGATGGTTAAGCACATGGTGACTGGTGGAGCAGCACATGGAGGCACACTTGTCCATGCAAGGTTTCCTGTGTGTCCTTCTGACTGGCTGGTCTGGGAGGCTGGTAGAAGTGGGCCACGGATCTGACCAGCTATTTAAAGAGGAGGGAGATGGAAAGAGAAGCCTCATTTTCCAGTTTTCTAGGGTTCAAGCCACTGGTCGACCAATAGATCAATTAGTAGAAATCATCAACTGATTTGGTCCCTTTTCTTTCTTTGCAGCAAGTTAGACACAACTTTGACGTATTCTCTCTATCCTCCAGAATGGGACCTATCTGCACTACCTGATATAGGATACAAGGTACATCTTTTTACCTCTCCAATATGTAAGGTGAACTGCATCTGGTACCAGCTCTTCTGAGAAGTAAACTATAAAACATGATGTGGAGCTCCAAGGGCTAAGGCTCTTGAGACAATGCTCAGCTTTTAACTTGCATATTTATAAAATGCAGAGCTCTGAGGAGCTCTACATAAAACTGACCAGTTTCATGTTCAGAATCAGGCTATGTCTCCTGAGGGACTTTCTGAGACCCTCTCACATATACCACACAGAGGTAAGGATAGCTTTTGGCCCTTGCTGCTCTAACCTTTCCTTTGTGTTCTCCCAAAGTACCTGTGATAGACTGCATGAAGTGCATATAAAAGGAGGCTGAAAGTATTTTCTCAGTGTATTTGAGGCAAAATATTATTTGCTTTAGTAAAACTAGATTTCCTTAGGGAAGCTAACACATTAGGAGCTAGGATGTCAAATTAAAGCAAAGTGGATAGTCGCTGTTCTCCACCCAAAACACTGTTGTGCAATTCTGATCTAGGTTACTGTGAAGTAGAAGGGCAGAAGTTTGTCCACTGAAAGAAACTAGTTTGGAGAAGCATTCATTTCCTTGTGCACCCATCTCCACAGTATCTATATTTAAAACATGGAAGTGGGAGTTAAGGAGGGAAGATGGTGGTTAACTGGTGAAGGCAGGAGAAACTTGCAAGGCTTTTCCTCTAATGGGATGACCCTGATGAACCAGAAGGAGTGGTGTGAGTTTGCACTGGAAAACCTTTGACACTATTTTTTGTATTTTTAAAAATTTCAGTTGTTGGAGGTCAGTTTCACTTCCAGTGAATACAAAACGATTGAGGGACTGTTTGGGAAGACAATGAAAGATTACAGCATTTGTAGACTGCGGAGGATCCAGAACCCAACACTTTGGCAAGTTTTTCAGTGGTGTGTATCTCTTTTACTTTATGACCCTGGTGGGGGCAAAGTACTGGTGATTCTGGTATGTTATCCAGTTCTAGATAACTGGTATGTTATCCTTCTCCACAGATTGTATTACAGATCACCAAATCAGGTGACCTGATAGAGCTGAGACTATCTCAGCTTTATGTCCCCAGGTCTGCACAGTAGTGAGGCTGAGCATGTACTTCCAGCAAGCATATATACAAAACACACATATATGTTTATATATATAACTCATGGCTGGCCCCACAATTTAGCCCAGATAGGAGACACAGTCCTTGCAAATGCAAACAGCATCAGTGAGTTCATTCTGTTGCTCTCTCTGACTGATCAGGATAAATCCTGTTAGTGCACAGGGATGATCCATTGATCACATTGCTAATGGGTTGTATATGTGATTTTTCCTAACATTACTCAAGAGAGAAATATGTTTTCCTATTATCTGACATCATGACTAAGCTGTACTTTTTTGCCTTTATTCTTGTTATTTCTTAGTCTCTTCCACACTGGGTATTTTAAAAGTTGGGAACATTTGTGATAGAAGTATGGATAGAGATTATAAAATCATTTGTATTAAATGACCTCGTGACTTTGTGTTCTCATACAACTTTGTTTTCTAAACTATGGTCATGCATTGGGGATTTACTTAACCTGGGAACTGACCAGTTCACAGTTGAAAGATGTTTGTCTTTTTTATTCTGTAATATGATAACAAATTGTGGGTAACGTGGTGTGTAATAATGCTGAGATCTTTCTGGAAAGAGCCAGCTGTGCAGTAGGGTACAGCACAGTGCAGAGCATGCAGTAAATCCACCGACAGTGGTTTGTGCCACTGTTCCTCTGTGTTTCAAAAGCGGGAGGACTTGGGATGGGAAAAATGTCCTTATTGGAACAATTTTTGCCCTCAGGCAGAAGGAGCAGATGAAGAAGGTCAAGAAATCAAGTTGGGTGGATGAGCGGCTCCTGTTCCATGGCACGAGCCAGGCCCACCTGGCTGCCATCTGCGAGCAGAATTTCGACTGGCGGGTCTGCGGGGCTCACGGGACCATGTATGGAAAAGGTGTGAGTGCCAAGGCCTGTGCCAGCCTGCGGGGAGCTTGCACGGGGGCTGCAGCAGTGTGTGCTGCCCATGGGCTGAGGGTCACTGTGAGGGGTCTGACCGGCGTGGACACCGCACTCCTGTCCATCCGCCTTTGTCTGTTCCACTGTGGATGGGCTGGAAACTTTCCTCCTTGGCCAAGGTAGCTGCTGCCAGGCAGAGCTTTTGGTTAGGCGGGGCTTACAGGTGTTTGGTGAAATGTGTCCAGCATCTGCTGATGCATCAACTGATGTGGGAACACCAAGGCTGAGTTGAGAGCTTCATGGAATAGGAACAAGAACAAGGAGCTTGCTGGCTTGTTGGTTGTCAAAGGGGCAGTAGCACCCATTCACTTCTTAATGCATTTTCTTACCTGAGCCTTTTTCCCCTCTCTAGGAAGCTACTTTGCCAGAGACGCCAGTTATGCTCATCAGTTCTGTCCAGCCAGCATTGGTGACCAGAGCATGTTTGTAGCTCACGTTCTCGTTGGAGACTTTGTTCGGGGAAACTCGGAATACCGTCGCCCTCCGCCTAGGCCTGAGAATCCAAACAGGCTCTACGACAGCTGTGTGGATGACCCAGAGGATCCTTCCATCTTTGTCATCTTTGAGAAGCTTCAGATTTACCCTGCCTACATTCTGGAATATAGAAAAGATTACAGTTGTGTGATCCTATAAAGAATGGCAGAATTTTCTTTGAACTGACTTTGAGATATTTTATAAACCTATTT